>WAAD01004383.1:97873-235862 GCA_013389945.1 Fregata magnificens
TTGGCCTCGGCCCATCGATCCAGCCTATCCAGATCCCTCTGCAGGGCCTTCCTTCCCTTGAGCAGATCGACACTCCCATCCAGCTTGGTATCATCTGCAAACTTGCTGAGGGTGCACTCAATCCCCTCATCCAGATCATTGATGAAGACGTTGAACAAAACCGGCCCCAGAACTGAGCCCTGGGGAACACTGCTCGTGTTCCAGTACGCCTGCTGTGTACTGACTATGCAAACAGGTAGTTTGCCCTATGGAAGGACAAAGCTCTCCTAAGGGAGAGCTTTTCCTAAATAAGTAAGACCCAGAGACTCTGTACCTTTTCCCTAGTGCTTAGCACCTCACACCCATAATAAAATGTCACCTGAGCCTCAGGAAAAGATCAACAGGTAGTGTCACATAATTTGTGCTAACTTGAAATGAAGTTGGGCGCATTTGTGTTGCACTTTGAAATGAAAATTAATTTACAGCTTTATGATGTTGCCTGTTTCAGGGATCTTTTGATGTATTTCAGAACCGATGTTTTGCATTTGATTCTTAGGAAATGGATAGGTATGTCAGAGAAAGGGTTGCGGAGCTGGTTGGAGCCTGATTGTTGTTCATTCTTGCCCTCCCTCTTTAAGAATGTTGTTGTCCAGGCTTAAATCTTGAGTACCAAGTCATTCCAGTTTAACAAAGGCACTAATTGTACTGGCAGCCCTCTTCTAGACACAGCCACCCTACCTCCCTTAAACAAGTCAATCAGAAAGCAAAGACATAAATGGATAAAATGTCCTTCTCCAGAATATTCTTTGTCCTGAAGGACAATTTTTACCTAAACCACGGGAAGTGACAGAAGGTCGAGAAGGTCTGTAGGGGTTGGCATGTCTCCCTGGCTCGGCATAATGTGTGCAGGGTTGCCTGAGTGAGCTGAGGGTCCAGAAGTGGTATAGCTCCGTAGTTACAGCACCATTCCTAGACTAAATACATAGTTTCTTAGCAGAGCTAAATTTTCATGCACCGTGCTGCATAAATACAGCTTTAGGTCCTTCCCTGGTTCCATCTGTTTTAGGTATACAGTGTGCATTTCAGGGTTCTAATGCATGGCAGCCAAAATGAACCCCCAAAATGAATCCAGAGGTAGTAAGGTATGACTTGAACTTTCCTTTTTGTGGTCAGCAGTAGTAAGATTTTCTTTTTCTTTTAGCTTCAGTCATGTAAACGTCCTTTAATTGCCTTGTTAAAGATACCTAATATTAGCCTCAGTTTTAGCAGATTAGTGGGATGGTAATCAGGGTGGCCATTTCTGCTTCTCATCTTTTTAAAAAATACGTGTCTGCTAATAGAAGAGAGTGAATCTGGTTTCTTGAGGTTGCCAGTGCCCCGCTTGGCCCTTCTGGCTCCCTGCCTGCGGCCGCTGCCAATATCCCTCCCTTCAGTCTCTTTCAGCGGAGCGGGAGCAGCAGGACAGCAGTGCCCACTACTCGGATGACCCTTGGAGGATAACAGAGGAGCAGCGAGACTACTACATCAACCAGTTCAGGTCCCTGCAGCCTGACCTGAACTCCTTTATTTCAGGTAATTTTTACCAAACACTGTGTGTCTTGAGTAGAGGGACCAGGCTGAGAGGTGAGAAGTGTTAAGTAGATAAATAAATTAATTTTTTCTCTCTGGAATGAGTTTATGAGAAAGAGTTGATTGTGTTTTCTTTTTAAAGGCAGACAACTCAAAGACCAAACCAATACTGTGGCCATTACGTTTTTTCCTAAATATCCTGATTTTGCAAGAATAATTACATCTAAGGGAGAAGTGTTGGCGATTCAGTAAAAATTAAAATGAGCTCCGTGTATTTGATCCCCTATATTTGTGAATCACACCTTCAGTGTATATTAAGATGAAAACCCCCTTAGGGTTGTGCTTCCTTCCCCAGCAGAAATGTGGCAGCGTCGATGTGATGAACGTGAAGCATACAGTTAACTGTCCTGTGTGGTCAAGCCTGAGTGTTTATGGCTCTGAGGGACTGAGGTTTTGACCTTTAGGTGATTTAAAAGCAAATGCTGGAGAGCACACACATGGTAAAACTATTGTTGACAGTGTATTGAGATTGCATTTCCATCCTGAATAGGAGAATCGGGCTGCTCGTGAGAGGAGTCGCTGCGGGTACAGACAGTTGGTCTGGCAAGGAAGACGTCACAGGTTTTAAATTGAGGTGGTTTTACTGAGCCCTGCTCCATTACTGGGGTTCAGGAAGCTCGGATCCAGCCAAAAGTTTAAAAAAATGACCTGCCGGTGACAGAAATTAGTGCTTCACCAGTTCTTTGCCTCAGTTAAGTTCCCTTAATAAAATTTGCATGAAAGAGAAAAAATGGTTGTTCAACAACATGGTGTTTCCTCACAGACTTGTATAGGTCTGTAACTGTGTATGTATGTATATATGCATATACAGCCTCTCGGGTAGCTGTGCATTTTCCTTTTATGTTGAACAAGATTCTCAGGCAGTCCTTGCACATCCAAAGTTACTGTTTATAAACGATAAATTTGAGCTTCCACAGCATCCTAAAATAATTAGGCTGTAGAAATCCTTGCTGCAGGGTGATACAGATGCTGGAGGCTTGTCCAGGTTTAAGAAGTTGTTTGAGAAATCTGTGATTGAAAAATCTGTTGGAATTTATTGAATATTTAAGTGCTAGCCCTGGTTGAGAAAGTTCCTGAATCACAGGTGGTCAGAGGTTGGGGGATGTTCTGGAACTACATTATTATCACGTGGCTTTGTCATGGTCACATAGTCCTCTCTTGGCATCCAGTGTTGGAGAGGACATGCTGTGCTAGGTGAGTCTTGGACCTGCCCCAGTTACAGCTTTTCTTATGCCCTGCAGCGGGTGATCTGACCTGAACGTGCAAGGGGAAGAGTAGTGGAGACCTTAGAAATCTCTGCACTACGTTGCCTTAAGTTTTGTAAGCCTTTATCCAGCAAGGGCTTCCAGGGTACAGGGGTCTTGTGCTACCTCTATAGTCTGTGTGTATGGGATGGTGAAGTAATGGATTTATTAGCTAGGAGAAGAATGAGAAGGGCTGTTGTGGCAGGGGGAGTGAGGATGGCTGCAGCAAGGCAGTAGCTATGCGCTATCTGAATCTCCTGGGTTTTTTCTTCTTTTTCATAATATTTGAGCCACCGCAGGGAAAAGTCGTGGTTGAAGCAGCATCTTGGGAGAGCAGTGCAGCTGCTACAGCACTGTACTGCCACACACGGCTTCTGGGTGAAGCAGAGCCATTTGTGTCTCTTATGTCATCATTGGTGACAATCTAATTATGCTGGTTAGAATCACTAGTACTGAAGCGTGTTTTCCTTTTATTTATTTTTCCCATATGGAGGGAATGGGGAAATGAGGTCAACAGCTCTGTCTGGCTTTCTCTCTCACTTACCAAGAGACAAATGGTCCAGCAGCTATATTAGCATCCAGTTAATCTGAGCATCTCTGATGTAAAGTAACCAGCTGCTTCTGGTGCAGCAGCCCTGGCCAAAGGTACATAATTTGAGAATTAATTTCCAATGGTTGATAAGGCACGCTTTCCCAACAGGTTCCATGGCAAAGAATTTCTTCACAAAATCAAAGCTGCCCATCCCAGAGCTTTCTCACATCTGGTAAGTACTGTAATAGTGTTGGGGATGCGTATCCTGTTTTTTTTTTTTTAAAAGACGCTTAATTCAAGAGTTCTTGTTAAATTTTGAAAAGTGCTTTCAGTTATAATTATTGCTCTTATCTCCAGAATCACTTCCAGGCCCAAGCAGCAGGGCGCTCATTGAGCTTCCCAACACGGTTGTTTTCTGGAGAGGTATTCACCTACTCAGCAGGACTGGGAGGGTTTGAACAGCGATATAACTGAGAGCTGTTCTTAAGTATATTGTAAGCAGCTTCTTAAGTATATTGTAAGCAGCATCATTAGCTCAATGAACTGACATTTTTCATGAAACGACACAGAGGAGAAGCACCTCTGGAATGTTTTAGATGTGTTGTTGGTTTTATGTTTCTGGCTGTGTTTTGTCAGAGGAGGCCTAATTAATGCCTCATTTTTAGTAAGTACGACTACATAATTCATCAGTGCTTTTCTAATGAACCAGCACACTTACTTTTAATGAGCTTATTTAGAAACCGTTGCGGATGGAGCTGTACATGATAAAATATGACAAGGATTCTATTATATTTCCATAAACAACATGGTCCTTTATAATTCAGTGTCATCCTTGCATCTCAGATAGGCAGAACAAACAGTTTTAAACGTTGATCAGAAATGCTGATAGAAGTTTTACTTTTATACATGCTTTTATGAAGAGAGATGAGAAGAAAAGCTTGCAAGAGCCTAAACATCTGTCAGGGTCAAAGAATATGTCTGGAATCTTTTCAAAGCGGATTGTCAGTTGTGAAAATAAAAAAACAACTGAAGAAGCATTGTGTTGGGGGAAGTAAATATTGGAATTTAAGATTATTTAAGAAGAATGGATTAACACAATATGTTAAGAAACCACATTTTATTTCTGTTGCTGACACAAGTTGTTCTCAGTGCAAAATTTAAAGAAAAGTATTCCCTTCTGGTAGATAATTATAATTTTGTGATGATGTGATTTATCAGGTTGTGTCGCTGTGTTAAACACATGGGATGTTTCAGTCTTTGTTACTATAAACTCAACAGCTTGAAAAATGCTCATTACTTTCAAAGAGTAGGAAGTTATATGTTTGTTTATTTTAGTCCATGTGCTAATGATAAAATAATACTTATTTCTTGCAAAGAGTTAATTTATAAATTTGAATTCTTGAATTTCTGAAGTCCAGATTTAATGATTGAGAAGCATCCTAGAATTAAAGACAGAACAGCTTTAGTGAGCAGTTAACAATAACATTTAAACTTGTGAAAAGTATTTGTTTAGCTCTTTTCCTGAGGCTGGTCACTGGTGCTAAGTAACCATTTGCTGACGTCCATTTTAACTTTTTCTGCTTGCACTGTTCAAGATCCTGCATGGATTAGCCAAAATTAGCTAAAAGTTAATTTCACCCTCGGAAGTACAGGATATGTATTTCAAGTTATAATATATGCATACCATCGTATTGTATGGTATGATGCATAACAAAAAAATGTACTTTATTAAAAAAGAAAAAAGTGACAGGTCAGTATTAGAAAATTAGCTTGCTTCATTTTCCCTGAGGCAAATGTACAAGTTAGGATCAAGTGCAAATGACAGTGATGCTTGTCTAGTATTAAAATATTCCTTCTCACAGTTGCATTTCTGTCTCCCCGTGATGGCACACATATGTTTCCCTGAGGTAACGGCTTGGAAAACGTGTGCCTGTCGTACCCGCAGGGAGCTGAGCGACGTGGATTGCGACGGGGCGCTGACACTCCCGGAGTTTTGCGCCGCTTTCCACCTCGTGGTTGCGAGGAAGAATGGTTACCAGCTGCCGGAGACACTGCCGGAGACGCTGCTGCCCGAGTACCTTCAAGCAGGTAATGTCCTTGCAGCAGGTTATGTTCCTGTAGCCATCTCAGGAACCCAACGCGCATGTAGGACAGGTTTTGTTTTCCATCCTGCAGGTAGGATGAGGTTCTACACTGCATAATGGCTCTCTGGTTGCTTTTCAACACATGCATTTTTCAATTGTGCTTATGAGGTGATTGCTGAAGAAGGAATGTATAAAAGCACAAAATAGTGATGCAAAAGGTAGAGGTTACCTGCCCCTTAATGCCTGCCTCTTTGCCCCAGCATGCTTCAGGTGTCATTACAGCTAAAGTGGCAGGTGATTATCTGTAGCAAAGATAATCTAGCAAGACTTATATGGCTTTTAATTCTCTTGATGATTTTCCCTTGTGTACCTGTCTCTTGAAGATGTGTTGAAAATGATACTGGACTGCTTTAGAACTTACTATGCTAATGTATTGTTAGATGCAGTTACCGGTTTTATCAAAGGTTGATTTTTTTTTTTATCATTCATTTTATGTAATCCACAGATTCTTCTATAAGTAATTTGCAGTAATGATGAGGGAGCTACAACAGTTTGTGTAGCACAACGATAAATTAATTCAAAATACAACATACCTCAGTAACAATGTGCAGTGGGAGACCTGCCCTTTCATTTGTTCTCTTCAGTTATGTCTCTTGTAATTATAAATGAACATTGAAGTATATACTGTTCCATCTAAAAAATGTGCATGTCTTTCTAGGGCAAGGAGGATTAATCACAGATGATAATTACAGTGCTAAGGGATAATATTTAAGACCTAATAAAATCTCCATTAAACTTGATGACACTGAATATATATTAAAAGACAGGAAAAGAGCAAATCAAGCTGTAGTTAGGAAAATTAAATGTTCACCCTGTATCAGATTTGTGAAGTAATTTCTGGTGGAGTCATGTTCCTTATAACCCACTATCTTCATATCCAAGAGGAGAAGCTCCTGTAAAACCTGCACCTCCAAGTCTTCATCACTTTCAGTCTCTCTAATTACATTCCCTTGTCATAATTACAACTACCCTTTTCCCTCCAGGACCACCACTTTTTTTGCTAGTCTCACACCTGTTCTCATCATAAATCAGCTTGTGAGCTCCTCCATGCAAGTTCGTGGTGGTGTGTCTTCACATTAAGCCTTTTCGGGTAAAACTGTGATGGAAATAACTATCTCTAGTAGTAGGGGGTCATTACGTCAATGGGAGGAAGAGCATGGTAAGCTGTGGTTGTTCCCTGGGATTCCTCTTTTTCCTGAATTTGTCCCTTGCAGCACTGGGGTCTTTACCATTTTCTTAGATGGTGGTTGTTTCGTGGTGTTGCATGCAATCAAGCATTTCAAGCTGATCTATGTGGAAGAGGTGAAAGGACTAATTGTTTGTTGTGGGCACTCTAAATACCTCAGCTAATATGCTGATTCTGGTTATCTGGAGGGTCTGAAAATGTCTCGCGCTTGTTCTGCTGTCTACTCAGGATTCAGAAACCTGTCTTTTGAAGGACTTGCATTAATAAAAAGCAGAACATCTCAACACACTGTAACGCTATGCATCACAAGAAAGCGTAGAGCCCTGGTTGTATCAACTTCTGAAATGAAAGCATCAATAAGTAAGCAAGTGCCTCATACACTTACCTAAAATGTCAAAAGAAATTAAAGAGAAACTTTTTATTTTCATGTTTTCATAATTTGATTTCTGTGAAATTTAGATTTTTTTTTTTTTTTGGCCTGTTAGGAACCTGATGAAGATTACTGGAAACTGTTTTTCAATAGGTTGTTATATTAGTTTCAGAATGAGGCAGAATTTGGTTCAGGTGAAATATTTGCATCTGATAGGAGTGTTAAAGCTTCAAATAAAGTGACTTGGAGCGTAAGACAGAGCATTTAAGAATGAATTAATCTTGCTAGTTTTATGGCTTGTTCTATAAACTACAGGCGCAGGGCCAAATGCTATCCTGGCACAGCTCCATTGACAATGTGACCCACCACCTTCTTTTCTGAAAGTTTTTATTAAAACTAATCTACAGAATCCGTAAAGCTATTTGCCCTGTATGTAACCCACTATATTGTAAATTGAGACAGATTTGCAAGAGCTTAATTTATTCAGATAAATTAGATGCTAGCCAGAGACTAGAAATTTGATGTCAGAACCGGTTATTCTGCCTTTCAATATATTGATCTTAAAGAAAAGCTGTTTTCCAGCTGTTAAGACAGATTTATCTCAGAGGAACTAATGCCAGAGTGATATCAGCAGAAGGACCTAAGCTTGTAGAATAGAAATAAGGCTCTTGTGAATATTCCTGTGAGAAGTTAGAGCTGATTTTTTTTTCCTTTTTTTTTTTTTTCCCCTGCTCTCAATGATGTTTAAAGATAGTAATACTGCAGCATTCACTGTGTTTAGTGTCCTTGCTTTTTGCTGGCCTTCAATTTTAGTGTACAATGTAGATTCTACTACACTTTTCAGTATTCAAAATGTCAAAAATTGGAGTTGAAGGTTTGGTAAGTACCTTTAACATTCCTAAGACAGCAAGGTATAAACTATAAGGCCAATTAAGTTGATACTGGACGGAGAGGAGGAAAAATGCAAATAAACAGTTGTTGTTTGGCAGTTAATGTTTACTAAAAATCACTTCTCCCAAATTTCACAATTATTTCTACCATAGAAAATAACACGTTATCCCTTCTGTGACACTGAATTATTCACAATACAAGACAGGAGGATTTTCTTCATGGTGTTTGTCATCTGTGGCTTATAGATCAGTTCTGATACATAGAAATGAAGGGCAGAGCGATGCTGGAACAGTTTTTTTAAGAACTGTGTATTAATCAGAGACTTGGCATGTCTGCTCTTCCTTTTTTCCCTCCCCCTGCAGCTTCTTTGAAGCCCATGCGTGACTGCGCACTATTTGATTCTTATTCTGAGTCGTTGCCAGGTGGTCAGCAGACTCGGGACTTCAGTTGGACGGAGGTAAGAAGGCGTAAGCAGGATAGTTGCCTTGCAGGGTGCAGAGGAATAGCCCAGCTTCACAGTGACTGTGGTATGCGTAGCAGCAGAACTGCTGGACTTGGAGTCCATTTTAATATCCAGCCTTTTCATAGTCTAAGGAACTACAGTCTAAGGAACTACCGTCTAAGGGTCTAGGTAGTAACTGTAAGGAGCTGGGAAGAGCGTTTTGAGGGAAGAATGGAGATCCATTGTAGCAATATCACAACAGATACCAGCCTTGTAATGGAAGACTGTTGCAAGCAAAACCAAATTAAGGAGAAGAGTTTATCACTGAGGTTAAAAACCAAAACTTTGAAGATCCTGTAAAGCTGGAACTAACCGTGGCCACTGAGTTGTGCCTGGATATTGCGACTCTGAGTATATACGCTGTGGGATCTAAGGGTTTAGTATTTAAGGTAGCGAATCAAATGGCAGATTGACTGCAAGAATGGGCCCTTCTGATGCTGCTTCCAAGTTAAGAAGTAATGGTATGTCATGCCAGCTCAGCAAGGCTGTTCTCTAGTTATTTCCTCCCTATGCCTTGCTCTGGGGAGTTTCTGGGTCAGAACCCAGCTGTTCCCTTGTCAAATTCTGCTCGGTAGTGGCATCACCAGACTCACTCTCCTAAGCTGCTATAGAGCGCAATGTTCACTTCAGCCAATGCTGCAGCCGAAGCTTTGAGCATCCAGTTTATTTTCTGGAACTGTTAAAATATATGTGGTCTCCCCTGGGTGGTATTCCTCTTTGTACAGCAGCTTGGCCAAAGTACAGCAGTCATACTGGGTTTTGAACGCAGTGCTGCTGTTCTGGTAGTAGGGGCTGCTGGTACGTTGGCAGTGTAGGCAGGTCCTGTAGCAGAACAGCCTTATCCCTTGCATATGGCCTTATTCTGGAAGCGTGGTTCACAGGGGGCTGCGAGATTGTGCCACAGGCCACGCTGCACTAGCACTTCTTCACCGTGTGGTCGTGTGGCAAAGCTCAACAGTCCCTTCAGAGCGTGCCTCGTTAGCATACATGCATATTGGTTTGCAATTTAAACAAGCATAAGAGGCAAAATTCAAGGCAATTGCCGTTGAAAACTCATTCGCTGATGTCAGCATGTGTATGTATGTATATACGTAACTCCATTTCCAGACTGCAGTAAGAGGCAACTGAGTATTTGAGTTAACTCGCTGCATCAGCTCAAGATACTCGTTTTTAGAGAGAACTAATTGTCTTCTGTTTAAAAACTGTCACATCCCTGTTGGGATGTTTTTTTGTTGGTAGGCAAGACCCCCGAGTGTCAGCTTCTCTTTTTCATTGCATTTTCAAGTGCATATACAAAACCACATGCATATATAAAAAAGATAGAGATATAATATATAATTAAATTATATTAAAAATATGAATACGTATATAATTATGTATTTTTTAGACAAATAATTACAAAGCTTCAGTTTATGTAACTTATTGACTTCAGGATCTACTTCAGTATCTCTCTGGCTTCGCAAGTGATTACCCAGATATGCAAAGTGGTCTTTGGTTATTGCAGGGTTGTGAGGAAGTTTGCTCTTTAGTAGCACAGGCTTTGGGACTGTGAGATTAGAATGTTCTTTTATATATTTCAGAAAGCTCAGAAATCTTCAGAGTCATCTTTTGTTTCTTAGAAATAAAATATTATTTCAGTAACCTAACCACTACAATTTTATAATCTTATTAAATGTCTGGGTTTTTAGGCTGCTGTTGTTTGTGGTCCTTGAATGTATGTGCAGAGTTAGGATAAATCTAGGAGAAGATGATTTCCTAAGCAATTAAATTGTATGGGGTTTTTTGCTTTTTAGGTTTTTCTGCTACAGTGGAGATGATAATAGTAGGAATATTATAGTAGTAATTAAATAGCTGTAGAGGGTATACAGCATAAGATGTAAAAAACCCAAACAAGCAACAAGTCCCCCATTTTACCTTTAATTTTTAATTTGATTTTCAGCAGTTAAGCTTTCAGACCTCTTCTGCCTTATCTCTGCACGCTCTTCCTTGAGACATTCTCACAACTGCCAATAACTTCCAGATTACTGTGCTGCCTTTGTAGTCAGATAATGTTCTTGGGGGAACAGCTGTGTCTTCTGCTCCATTCCTAGGTTCTGCAAGGTGGCAGAATGTTGTCCAAATTCAGGGTTTTTTTATGGCTGGGTTGAAAACGAAGAAGAATCTGTAGCATGCTTGCCTGCTGGCTAAGCACAGATAGTGTTACCTGACTGTGTCACCAGCATTTGACTGGTTTTGCTCCATTTCTTCACTGTCTGGGGTCCTAGACATGCAGGGCAAGGCTGTCTGTTTCAGGGCCTTGTTATTTTGGTCCTTTGTTATCCAGGATTACTGGACTATAAAATCTCTTTTCAAAACTGATTTGGGAATGATTTTGACTTGATTTTTTTTTTTGGTTCAACTCATGTTTTTACGTTCAGAATTAATACACTGAATGAGCATCATTTGGAAGGTCAATAATTCCTCTCCCATTCATCTCCCTCTGTGGGAAGTGCAGTAATTCACTGTTGCAATTTAATTTGTAGCTTGGCTACTTGAGGAAATATAGTTTAGATACTTGATCACTACATTAAAAATATTATATTATCAATGCAATCAGTTATGCATTATCCCCATGTCTTTGTCTTTTTCCACCTATTATCCATTCAGGCTGTTTAATTTAATTTCAGAAGACCATTTTTACTGTGACTGCTGAACTATGGTACTGCAATACAATGGAAACAGTTCTTGAATGCATCCATAAAGAAAATAATGGCGGGAGGCAGGTCACCTGAATGCTAGGCTTTGTCAAACTTACAAAACACACAAAGACTGCTAATGTTATGCTTGAGAATGACAAGGGTGGCTGCTTTTTGTTAACCGAGGAGGTTTTGTCTTCCCATTTTTTTCTCAAGTTTTTGTCTCCCACTTTGGTTCTGGTCTGTCTTTTTTTTTTTTTAATTTTTTTTTTTTTTTCTGTTCCTTTGGCCCTTTTCCACAAGCTTTCTCGCTGCCAAAATCTTAAAGATAAGACACAAGATTTTGCACTATATGCATAAAATGACTGGCTGGGGTTGCTCTAAACTCCCTCAGAAATGTCATGCTCACAGTTCATTGAAATTTGTGAGTCATTCCGTTGATTCAAGCATGCACTGAAGTAGGTCTTTAGTCTGATGCTCTTTAGAGTGTTGGGGCTAGCTAGGGATGTGAAGTGTTTTGTTCAAACATTTTCAGAGTCCTCAAGCCATATCTTTGCTACGTTGCTTCCTCAGAAGCATTAGGGAATCCCATGTGCCACTTTATAAAATAGAACTCATTGCTCTTTACTCTGGACTTGGCCTTCTTGAATTACTGACTTGAGATTTTATTTGCCTTTTTTTTTTAATGTCTGCAAAATCTATGTTTCTGAATTTTATTTTTTTTTTTTTAGGCCCAGTGGATTGTAACCTTTTCCATGCTCCCTGGGGAAAAAACCAGCACCACTTAATATTTTGGGAAGCTTGGGGTTTCTGACAACTGCTTTATTGTTGTTTTGGCTGCAGAGCATGTCCTTGTTCTTACAGATAGTGGTAGCAGAATTTGTTCCTGGTTCCTTCTTGTGAGCTATGCAGCAGAAGTTACAAGAACAACAAATGCCTGTATTATAAGTTGCTGCTGAAATAAAGAAAAGTTAAGGAATAAGTCTGGGGAGAAGTTCCCTGTTTTCCCATCAGAGGCCTGAATGGGCCTCCAGCAGACATGCTGATGAAATTTGTTTTTCCCATCTCAATGACTGCATGTTCAAAGAAAAGAGTAGTCCAAGGATCAGCCACCTCAGCTGGAAGACTTTAGATGCAGAACTGCTGGGCTCTGCTGTAGGGCTTGGGTTTTGCCTAGAGAGACTGTTCTGATGGAGGCTGACTCCTGTGAAGGGGCTGGAGAGGGGTTTCCTCAACTGTAACACAGGTGTTACATCCAAAAAGAAAACACAGAATGACATTGCTCTGTTGTGAGAAGTCGCTCCTTACATATCGTCCTTAGTTCCTTGTGAGTCACTGTTGAAGTGCTTCTCAAACTAATTTCAGGTGTGGAACTGCTGTACCTTGAAGAGCAGAGTTATAGTTGTCTTTTTGAAGGTCCTCTATGCTGCTTTATTTCACAAAGCAAATCGTGGTGCAAGAGAGAATATCACCTTTATTTGCGTTGGTCTGTATTCTTAAATATTTGACTGTGGAAACGTGGGTGCTATGCCAATCAGTGCAATAAATACATCTTCTTTCTTTAAGAAGGCATCGGCTGAAGAGGTACCTGATAACTCTGCCCTGTTACAAGATGCAAAGAAAGGTGACAAACAAGGTATTCAAATCAATCACTTCCTCCCCCCGCCCTGTTATGCATTAAGTTCTGTGTGTTATTAGTAATTCCATATATGCACTGACAGAAGCAATGGTATTTTTCATTTCTAAGCTGGCGATGTGTTGCTGTATATTTAAAAGACATTGCTTTTAAATCATTGACAGCAGCTGAGCTGAAGATAAATGGATGTGTTTGCTTCAAAATTAGTTCTGTCATATGTGAATGATACGAAATGCACCTTCTAAAATATGTCTAGTCCTAAGGCAATTAATGTTGCACTTCTTATTTTAAGAAAGTTGTAATTGTTGTTATCAGGAATTTTGTAAGAGTAAAGACTACGTTGTGCCAAATTTTGAATTTCCCTTTTTGCAGGAAATAGCAACACCTCAGAATTAGTTTTTATTCTTATTAAAAACAAATCCCTATATTTTCTTGCAAAACAAAAGTTTTGGACAAACTGGATTGAAAATACTCCATTCATTTATTTCACTTGTAATCTGTCAGCAGCAAGCCATGTGAAATTGAAGTGATCTTTTTCTTTTTCCACTCAGCAACTACTAGGGCTTCCAGAATTGGTGCTGGATCATCACACAGTCATTCCCTCTTATATGCCCTTTCCGTGACCTTTCAGGTTCTCGCTTGCTGTCCCTGTCCCTCAGCTGTGGAAACAAAACAGTTGTGGGTATTTTGTTGCATTATTCTCAGAGCTGTGGATTATACATTAATAAAAAAAAAAAAAAATATACATCTTGACCTCCCAGCTGTCCACATGCTGAGGTTGCTTCAGAGCTGTGAGACCAGGTAGTCCACATTCCTGAATCACCTTTCACACTCAGGTGTGACAGAGTTTGGCAGACTCCCTGTGTCCCTGGTTCAAAGAAAGGTTGTCAGATTTGACGGGTATTTGTAAAACATTTTGACAAGTCAGCATATTCCAAGAAATTCATGTTTTGTTGAGAAGGTTTCTTTTGTTGTAAAATTTGTAATGGACAAGAGCAGGACTTGAACCTTGAAAGGTTATTGCTTTCATATGTCTAGGGCAGATTAACCTTTCACTTGGGGAATCTTTTTTCTTCCTTGTGTGGGTGAAAAACTTGTGCTTTGCTCTTGGTAGCTGACATGTTAAGTCAGATGGGAAGCTGCTTTGGAACATGCAGTCCTTCAGGGCTGAAGATTTGCTGTATTTCTGATACAGATTCCTACCTTTTCAGGCAAAGAACAAACGCTCTTGTTCTACCATTTATTGCTATTCTGACAAATGAAGGAGCAGATAGCTCTCCTGACTGAGGAGATCTCCCCAGAAGTCAAGAACCTGTAATTCAGGACTGTAGAAGCAAATTTTCCTGCATTTTCAAAACTATACAAGTAAATTAGCTCCACTCTGTCAGGTTATAATATAGTTAAATGCGGAAGATAATGTAAATAGAACTGGATCACGAGAACCAGACTTTTCCCGTACATTTTATTTGATAAAGGCAGATGGAGATGAGAGACTTCATTCCAAGTGGTCATTTATAATACTGTATGTTACAGTACATTAAAATACGCTACAATGCGTTAAGAATGCCTTAAAGTCATTAATAAAGGATGCATGGGCATCAGTGGAAGGGGAATAAGCATAAAGACTGGGATTTCCTAAATTTTAACCCTGGCTCCATCGGTGCCGTATGATGTTCCCTGGGGCAGGCTGGTGAGGTTTCAGTTGCCAGACGCAGCCAGTCTCTCGTGTGCCCTGGCTTTCCAGGTTTGTAACTTGGGAGAGATGAGTCCCAGCTCTGCCAAGTGTCACCAGCTGCTGTCTCTGTGAGAGCACTGCATCTCTGAAACAGAAGCCTGTGGATTTAGACACCAAAACCCCCAGTTCCCAAAATTTGGGATTATTTGGCAATTTGGGCATAGGCCTTTCTGTTCTTGTGCTCTTAAAAATTGTTACTTTTTTGAGTGCTTGGGTGTTCTGAGGGTATTTGGCTATTTCTGTTGTCTTTCTGAGGATGTTTAGCGTTATTAGACGTTCTAACTAATACCGGTTTAGATGGGTCTTTCTCAGAGCTGATACCTGTAGATTTTACCTGCACATACTTAAAGTAATTGTAATTGTTTTTGTTTTTTATTAAGCTCTTAAAGTAAGCACTGCTCTCAAAACGATACCAAAGGAATTTCAGCACTTGACTGTGAAAACAGGTAAGAAGAAAAATTGATGTGTTACTTTCATTAGAATTTTGATCAAATATTTTTATACCACAGTAAGCCTAAATGAATGTAATTTGATTAATTTTTTTGAGATCGTTTTGCTCTCATACTATTTTAGTACTGAAATTAGCTTTTACCTCATAATAACTACTACTTGCAAAATTAATCTTAATTAGTACTTCACGTTGTCAAAAAGTTCTCTTGCTCTCTTTCCCTTGTTGTTAGCTTACGTGCATTCTTCATGTGTGGGAAATGTTTTTAACGTAGCATTTTGTAAGGAGTCTGAATTTTGTTTTTCTGTACTACAAACGAGATGCCAGAGCACGAATATTGTGCCTCTTGATAAAAGCTGTTCTCAAGTGTGGAATAAGTATTCAGTAACTATTCTGAAATGTCCTGTTTCTTTGTAAAAACTGAGCTTTCGTGTTTTCGGTCAAGGAGTTTAAGGGTAGATAGCCTTTTGGAAACACAGACCTTGTGGCACTTAGAGCACTGATGTCAGCTTTTGATTCGGGGGGTGTTTCGTTGTTGAAACCACCCCTGATTTTCTCTCTCCAACTCCAACATACACTCCTTGTTTGTATCATACTGGAAAATGTTATTTCTGGAACGGCATATGTCAAAATTGCTTAGTTGCTCCAGAAACTTCCCGTGCATTCAGTTCAGTTCATGAGACCTCCCTTGCCTTCCTCTTTGTTAATCTCTTTCCTAGAGAGTGGTAAGAGTGTTTGCAAGCCCTCCCTGGTCCCAGTGAAGCTAAAATCTGGACTTGCTTTCTTTTCCTTTTGCATAACTGTTTTTACTCGTGAAGATATCCTTGATTAAGAAAACTGACCCCACACGTCTGTCACAGCAGTTTTGTCTTACAGCTCGATTTATTCATGGCTGCTCAACAGCTGCATGCCTCATTTCCCAACTCTTTTTTTCCTGGCTTCTTCCCAAACACTTGGCAGCTGCCAGATTTCCTATCTTCAGCTCCTATTCTCAAATGATTTCTCCTTCACACACACATGCACACACACACGCACTCTTACACTTCCCTCTTCGGGGGGAGAGGAGGGTGGTTGCAAGACTTTCAGTTCTGTTCTCTTCCCGACATTTTACCCAGGAGCACCCCAGGCAGTTTTGTTTTCAATTCAGCAATTCCATCTTCAGTGCGCTTAGGAAAAAAGCTGTCATCACCTGCACATCTCCTGTGCCACTGTCCTCTTTCCCCCATGTCCTTCATCTCCAAGTCAGGGAGGTCTTCTGGATACTGTTGTGCTCCTCCAGCAGCGTTGCTGTGTTTGTATACCAAGGGAGACAGTGGCGGAGTTTCACCCCATCGTCATGACTCCTGTCACTGTAGGGGTTTCATCCTCGCGGTCCTACATGTTGAGGGTTTGAGCAAGCACGTTCTCAGGTTGCGTGATACGATTGATGTTAGAAGTACAAATGTTTATCTATGCAGTGGGCTAGATACACCACAGTAATTGAGTGGTTATTTTGGAATCGGTCATCATTCTGAAATGTCATTGTAATCATTAACCTTCAGGATGAAAACTCAGTTGGGATGAAGCGGGAGAAATATTACATCCTCCTTCGGTTGTTGGTTTGGGCTGTTCATGTAAATTCAGGAAAGATGGTACTGCCGTGGTTCATTATGGGAAAGTTTTCTGTGCCATGAGGAGGACTAGAAATTTGAAGTCAGTAAAAACTTTATATGCTCAACATCTCCAAATATCTGGCCAGTTTATTTAGGCTCCGAAGTGCAAGATCGTTATTGGCCTTAGAGATTTAAAGGATTAAGGGCCAAATTTGTGAGCGTTTAAATTGTACATTTCTGCCTAGGCCACCAGTAAGAGGTAATAGATGAGTCAGTGTGGGTGATTTAAACTAGTGGGGAATTCTTTGTTTTTTCCTTAGCAATGTAGCATACTTGCACCTTTTACGGGACAGTTTTCCACCCAATAATCAGCCTGTAAAGCAAGGAGGCACCAGCTGAGTATAAACCATCAGGGTACAGCCAAATGTTACTGAGCCTGCATCCTTCGGAATGTTTAAACGAAGTTGTATTGGGAGAGGGGGGTGGGAGCAGTTAAACATCCAAAACGGGAACCTTCACGCTCTCCTGTGGTGTGAATGAATAAATAAGAGTTCATCATCGTATGTGATTTTAATTAGTGCAGACCAAGCTGTTCAGTTCGTAAGGCTCTACTACTCTAGAAATCGTACAAAGTTTTAAATAATAAATGTAATTGATTTACTCAAACACAAAGTACACACAGACTGAGTGTACCAAAATAACTGCACATTTTATGGAAATCCTGTCACAGTTATTTGTGTGTCCTAATAATGAACTACCTGCTTTATAATTTTTTTTTTTATATTATACTTCTTTTGAAAGGTAAAGCTAAGTCTGGGTATTGTGTAATTGTAGCCTTGAATTCCCTGATTTTTCAAAAGCTTAAAAGAAAATCCTTGACAGTAGTATTCTGTTGCTATCGGGTTTTATTAGTAGTCATTTTGGGATTCTCTCTTCCTTGTGTGCTTTCCTGTTTACCTCAACAAGATGTCCTCAGGGAATTTGAATGTCAGTTTTACCTGCAGGTTTTTAGAAGAAAGGCTTTCTAAAAGAAGTATGAACAGAATTACGGTCTACATAAAAGAAGGAAAATTTGAAGGTTCTTAAACATGGCTTAGCTTGGAAAGGGTTTATACTTCCTATTTCTAAGTGGCATATATTTAATAATTGTGCTTGTAATTTAATAATTAGCAATTTCAGCATTGGAAAAATTGGGTCATATGGCTGTAGGGAAGCAGTTTCTGAAGTTGTATTCTCTGGGAGTTTGACAGAGAGAGAGAGAGAGGAGGATTATCACCACTGCATATTTTAGTAATGATTCCCTCTCTCCCCTTTGGTTGCTAGGAAGAGTTTGTTGCACAGAAATCTGGAATGACTGTGAGCCAGTTTGGTGGTGACAATAATCTACTAGAACTTGGTTTATAAGTGGGTTTTTTTGTGTCACTGCCAGCTACATTTGGGTTTATTCCATCCAAAGCACCAACTAGCACTGCATGACCTGAAAAGCAGTTTCTTTTATGAAGAAATAGTCTGTGGCTATACATGTGCCATATGCTGCAGCTTGTCTTCTGTGAGCCTAAAGCCTCCTGTGGAGGGTCTAGGCAGTAGTACAGTGTAAGCCATTATAAAGTCAGTATTTGCCAGCTGATACCACAGGTGGCTCCTGCTCTGTGTTTTGGAGGATCTGTCGTATTCTCAGGTAATGCTGTATAGTAGCTGGTGACAAACGTCTGACTTTGGAGTAGGCATATATCTGAAGGAAGCTAGAAACTCTGAGAATTTTTTTTTTCCCCCAACCTACTTGCTTAAGTGTTGTAGCTTGATTAGCAGAACAATGGGAAAAGTACAAGGATTCACTTTGTGTGTGCATTGGCATCATTGATGCTGCTGTAGTACCTTGAGGATACCTCAGTGGGCTGAATTTGAAAGCAATCACACAGATATGTTTTCTCAAAATTATCTGATGTTAGTCAGGAGAGTAACAGAAAAGTCACAAAAAGACTGTGTAAACCAAGGAACAGCTTCAAGGAATTACCCAGAGAAGGTAAGTCAGCACTGTTGTTTTCCTATCACATAAAACCTGCATGTGGCAGGATATTTGGAATTTATCCAAATAAAAGAAGCCGATTTTTACATTGATAGAAATGTGTTTGATCAACACTTAGCCTGTGAAGCTTTTTACCTTCACACATCTTTCCTTCCCAGTGTCAACGCAGTCTCAACCTGATGTGTTAATTTTTTTGTGTAAGATGATATATGTTTATGCTAATTAGTTAAAGCATTTAGGAAGGATATAAACCTTCATGCTTTGGGAAGCAGGACAACTAATAGACATCTGGAGAAGGAGTAAGATGTTTTCTGTTGACAGTTTATGCTATTCCTTATGTTGCTTTATGACAACTACATCCAGGTCGGAGCTGTCAGACCTATTCCTTTTCCTGTGTTCCGGTAACCAAATTAAAAGGTGACGGTCTGACTGCATGTGGGCTTTTGAATTCTTAGGACATCCACACACTACAAAAACAAAGGGGAAGGAGAAGTGAAAATCAATCCCCATTGGTCAAGTGAGATGAGCATACTCTCACATCCACATTTGCCACACATTTTTAATGAACACTGATCCTTCAGCTAAAGGCGTTTATTTAAAATATGATGTTTTAGCGGTTCTTTTTCCTCTTCTGTTTCAGCTGCTCAGGAATCTAATGCACTTAAAGCCAGACCACGATCCAGGTACTGCTTTCATTTCTATTTCAGTAGAAGACGTACGTTCCTCTGGTGTTAGACACAAGGTCTAAGAACCAGTGTTGCATTTTTTAATTTTTTTTTTTTTTTTTAATTGGTGTTGTGCTGGAAGTCCAGCTCAGATAAAAGACAGATTTACCAGGAGAGATCTGTAAGCTGTAGACCCTACATCAGTACTGCCAGAGTCCTGCGATCTCAGGTCATAAGGCGCTGGGGACTTTTGCCTGTCCGCCCAGCCCCGCTGCCTTGTTGGGGTGGTGACTGCGTCCAGCCCTGCCGCAGGGGTGTCGTGGCGGGGCAGTGGGGACCACCCCATTACGGGGAACATTCTCAGCAATTTTGTGCTGTTGAAACCTGCACAGTGCTTGCATATGGAGGGAGACACTGCACGCTCCCACAGAAACAGCCATAGTAGCTCAGCTCTGGGATGTGGGTGAGTGAATCCTTCCGTTGGCGTGCGTGTACTTGATTATGGCTGGTTGGTGTGTGATGGAAGGACTTACGGACTTAGTTGTGCGCTAGAAATGACACCTGCTGAATTGGGATGTTTGAAAGAAAAAGGAAACCTATGCCAGAAAATACTGTCTATAAATGGATTACCTGTTGGGTTTGGCTGTTCACCATTGTGGTGTATAGCCATATTGTGCATTCACCTTCAAACATTTTTTTTTTTTTTTTTTTTTAGTGCTAATTAGAGGGCTTCATTTCATTTTTCTTAGGTAATGAGAGTATAATCAGGAGCTCCCTCCTTACAAGCTTGTCAAAGCCTGCTAATAAGAGAGGATCAGCTATAAGCATGATGAATGAAGATTGAAATCCTGTGTTCTTAGGACCTCCATCCAGGAAGGCTGAACTGCTTTGTGTGCTCTTTTTCTGCTGCTAGCCAAAGCTTTTTAGTTTTCATACTGTTTTAAGTTTTCTTGCTGTGTTACTGAATCATAAATTGCAAATATGCAAAAAATGTGTAAAATGCATAAAATATCAAATGCTTAAACAAGTTTGAAAAAAGTGACTTGAATGTGATGACTGTCTCACATATGACTGTCTCACATATGACTGTCTCACATATGACTGTCTCACATATGACTGTCTGTCACTACTTCAATGCAGAAGTTGAGACTAAAGATTCTTGAGCACATCCTTGAACTCAGACCTTCTGCTGTGCTTGTCCTGCGTAGCCTGGAGGGCTCTATAACCTCGAGGGCTTCTGTCTTCAGGTGTGCCTGACCACCAGAGGCTACGATTCAAGTCTGTTGCAGCTCTCAGCTCTGGAGTCTGGCTTTCTAGCCTCAGCTGTGCAGATTCTTAGCTCCTGACTCTTAACTGACTTTTAGGTGCCAGGTCCGCCTGCTGCAAGCAACGATTCACTGTCACAGGGCTCTGTGTTGGCACTGCTAGGGCAGGCATATTCTTGCCTGGTAGCTGCTATCTTATTCAATCTTTTCAAAAAAATTAAAAATCTCAAACTGTTAGGCTGTACAGTTTTAATGCAAATAAAATACACACCACATAATATGGACAGCAAAAGTATAAAACCTTAAGATCCTGGTTCAAAGCTTTCCCATTTATTTCAGGGTGGTTGGGTTAGGTCTGATATGGTAAGGCTATGGAATTCAAAACTCTACCAAGACAAAAAATTCAGCATCAGCAGAGGTTTTTGTGTCACATGTAAATTTTGACGCAATTACGGCTTTCACACCTGTATTTATTGAAGTTTACATCAGAAACATAGGATCAGCATTGCCAAATGTCTGTCCCGCTAAAGAGCTGTTTTCTAACAACAGCCTGTTTGGCAAAAAAATGATCCGTTTCCCATTAGTGGGAGTTATTTCTGTTCTACGTGGATGTGGTTTTGGTCTTGCCTGTCATGCGTAATGTGTTACAGTAAGTGTAACATCTCACATTGTCAGTGCTGATTTTGAACAAAGCTCTCGGTCTTGCAGAAAAACTGGTAACTACAACAGCTGAAAAATATTGGACGCTATTCAGCAAAATCAAATTTCTTAGCAAATGCATTGCATTGGGATTAATGGGTTGTGGAAGGGCCCAGAAGGATGTACTGAGACATGTATTTGACCGGTGTTGATCACTTTGGAGCCATTCAGTTTTTCTGGATTTTGTGGAATTTGGTGGCTGTTTGCTATGAAAAAATTATTCTGATAGTTAGAATACTATAAATGACAAAATGCGTGCTTGCAAGAGGTAGGTTGAAGCTGTACCCGTAGAGACACTACCCTCGCAGTTGGGAAAGGCAACAGAAACTGTAAGGGGGGGAAATTTTTTTCCCCAGATTTATTCAAAATAATTGCTACAATTATTCTGTTGACAGTTAAAGTTATGTAAGAAGGCCTGAAGCTGTGATATAAAAGGCCTTAAAAAATACTAGCCCTGTAAGCATGACCTGTGCCTTTCCCCAGGCATGTAGGTCCTTCTGTTGCCAAATAAATCTGTCTTGTTATAAGGGGGAAATTACAGTCATTAGGACAAGGAATTTCCACGATGAACTTGAGTTCTGGTCAGTGTATTTTTAGGTACTATTCACTGTAGTTGTTTAAAATTAATCTCTGAGATAAAATATTTTCCGCTTTTTTCCTCTCCTTCTTTAGGTCTTATTCTAGCACATCACTAGAAGATGCTATGAAAAAGGGAGAAGAGCCCCCTACTCCACCTCCAAGGCCACAGAAGTCACATTCCAGAGCTTCCTCTTTGGATCTAAACAAAATATTTCAACAAAACACACAAGGTAAAGTTTGCTTTCTTTCCCCCTTTTGAGACCGTTTAGGTTAGCTGCATACTTGGCTTGATCTGTTTGCACAAATGCGTGACAATATGTGCATATGCTCACCTTTGCTATAGACAGCAGTACACTACAGAACAGAAGAAGTTGCACTTTCTTGCATTACATTGCCACTGAGGGGAAAAATCACCGTTGCTGTAATTAAGGTGATGATAATGTTTTCTGGCACGATAATGGGAAGCTTTAACATATGGTAGTCTGTCATCACTGACTGTTTATAACTAGTCTGGCTGCTTAGACAATTCTCACCAGTAACTACAATATATTTGATTTTTATTACTATTTATTTGTTGTAGTTCAGAAGCAGGAAGAAAAGCCTTAATATTTAAGCTGGGAGAAAGTGAAATTTCTCGTGTGCAAACATTTTTGATGTTAAAGTCTTCCATATGCATAGGGGCAATCAGAAACCATTCTTTGAGTAAAAAGAAAGGGTAATTTCTGTTGACACGGGTGCATGTTGAGGGGAGAGAAGGAAAATGTAGAATAGTAGCTGGAGTGAACTGAAAGAAAACGGGTCTCCAGCGCATTAATGTTTGAGCATTCCTTTTTGCCTTGCACAGTGGGTGGTGGAAAGAGGAGCTGTTTGTTCAGGGCAGCAGTCACGCAGCATCGCTGTGCTTTCGCAGTGTCCTTGAACCAGACCAGAGCTTTATGCGGTGCACACCAATCATCTGACTGAAGGACTAGGTTAAACATGGTCATGTTTATGCTTCAGAAGAAAGCTGAGGTTTGACTGTGTCAAGGAATGTTTTAACTGGGCTCTCTAATGTGGTTGTTGGAGTAGAAAAGAACGAGTTTCATCTCTTGCTGTATGGGACTTTTTTTTTTTTGTGCAAACAGCAGACAGAATTCAAGAGTCCTGCTATGTGTGCTGAACCCTGAAACTCAATAGGAATAAACATTTTTTTTTTTTTTTCCCCCTGCCTTACACAGAGAAGCAATTCCTGATCTTTGACTGTGGTTCCTGTTCAGGGATCTGTTGCCTCCAATTCTGATTTCATTATACATCAAAATAAAATCACAAACAGAGCCAAGTACACATTGTCTAAGGCAGCAAATCCTCTCAGAATCCAGATAAAAAGCATAACCGGAAGGAAATAAACTTGGATTTAAGTTTCTCTTGGAACACAAATGAAAGGAGAATGTAAATTCTCAAAGAAGTCTTTCTGTGAATGAAAAGTAACATTTTGCTTTTGAAATGGATTGTTTTGAAAGTCTCCATTACCTTTGAAGTAAAGTAACGATTTCTTCTGGGCAACTTAAGAAACTGACAGTGTTATTGTGAGCACAGGAAAGGATAACTCGTCCTATCAATACTTTTTGGAGGGTTTCCTTGCTGGAAATGGAGCAATTAAGTAGGGATAGGCAGTTAATTGCTTGCAAAAAAAGAAAGTGCTTTGGTCACCCTAAAACTGTTCATCATATTCGGTTCCAATCTACGGCTGCTTATAGTCAGAACAAAAATAGGCTCTGGGTTGGCAAAACCTGAAGTATAGTGTGCTGCCAAATTGCAGAAATGTGGAAGGTCTCCCAGAGGTTCAGCTTCCTCCTCTACCTGCAGGGTGTTGGCCTGTGATTTTTTGCTCCTTTGGATGTCCCCTGAAGGCAATGCTAAATATTTGTGGTGGTTGTATTCCTCTATCAGGGCCGTTCTATTTTGTGTCAAAAATGTAAATACTGATTGGGAAAGTATAAGGAAGAATTTGTAGCCTTGAAGGATTCAGGGAAGAACTTGTTAAACAATTTATAGCCCACCCCAAAGAAGGGCTCCAGTTCAAATAAATCTGCATCCTCAGAAGGAGGGGATTAAATCAACCCATCCCAGTGCACCCAAGTACCATGGTGCATTTACCTTGCTCTGCTTTGAAGTAAAATGTCTGCATTGGAAGTCATATTTTCAGTTCTTCAGTCTATGAAGAAACATGTGCACCCTCTTTCCTGTCATTAAGCCCTGAGTAGCTGTTATTCTGCAACATCCTATGATCATGTGATTTTATAGAGCTGCTTTCTTTTCTTCCACGTCTCTTGTTTTGATCACTTTTTTCATCCTTTTTTTTAATCCTTTTTCTTACTGATCTTGCTTCTCAGTAGAAATTCCAGTCTCATAATTTTTTGATACTTTTTTCATCTAGAGACAGTTCTTCCTCAGGGAGTGGTCATTGTTTTGAAGCCAAACTCCTTACCGAGGTGCACTTTGCATTTTCTAAAAAGACGGTTTGTAGGAAGACAGAGGGATTGAGCACTGTCACCTTAAACCGAAGAGCCTTGCCAAAAAGAGTGTGTGTGTGAATGTTTGTGTGAAGTAAATTGCTCACAGTTGTATAATAACAAGCTGTATTCTTATTTCTGCTGACAGTATAAAAAATGAAGTTAGAATAGTTTCCATCTGCCATCAGAAGATACAGTTACAGATTTACAATATGGATGACGTAGTGGCAATGTACTATTTGGGTTTCTTGGCTATTGGGATAATGCAGCCTGGCTTAAATACTGAACCTGATGTGTTTCTATCCACAGGTCAGTTGATTACTTTCTGTCCCATTGTACTCTTGACTGAATTTTTGCTTTGTTTTCTCCCTACCTTCCTTCCTTCCTAGGTTTTCAAAAATAGTCACATTGTCACAGCTGAACCACAAGAATTAGCTGGAATGACCATCCCTTCTAGCACCACAGTATTGCCTAGTGTCAGTACAGAAAACCAGACTGTAAAATCAACCATTTTAATAGCTTTCAGGGTATATCCAATATGATCAGAATAATCCCATTTTGGTACATTAGTTTTAGTCCTACTAATTCTTGTTCAGAAATAATTCTCATTTTGGGAGTTTGGTGGATAATCTGCTCCCACACCTGCAAAGGAGTGCTCAGGAGTACTGAGTTTTATTTTCAGTTCCTCGTTGGTCACGTTGAGCTGTAAGTATCACTTTTTTAACTGTAAAACCATCAGTGGCTTGGAGCATTTTTTTGTTTATTTCATTTTTAAAGGGCAGAAAAAGAAAAATCTCTTCTCTTAAGGTAAATGCAGCCAAAGACTGTGGCAGATCCTTGTTGCGGGCACTGTTTTTTTTGGGGGGTGTTTTTGTTTTTCATTTACTGCTGCTATATCATGTTTGCCACCCTCTTACGATGCCCCTCTCCTGGCAAGTATACACAGAGAACATTTATCCGTGATGGATGGGATGTCCAGCAATGCATTACCCACAGAAACTGTGCTTTTAAATTGTTGAATTGGGACATAACTGTATGTGAAGGAGGCACCTTCATTCATACTCCGTAGCTGCACTCTTCTGGGACGCTGTAACTAGTGTTACCCAGAAAAAAACATTAAAAAAACCAAGATAACTTATTGAAAGGTCCCACCTTCTGAAGTGTCTGTATGTAAATTTCTGTTAAGAGATGTTAAGAGGCAGAAATCTCGTGTCTCTTTTTTTTTTTTTAATCACATAGTCTTTACGTTAGCATCTGAGAAGAATTCAGTACTGCTAGATTCTCAGTGTATTTCTTTTTGTTGAATATATAATCTCTGGCATTTGGCCTATGTACAAATTAAGAAAATACTTGGCTAGGTTTTATGCGTTCCTGGAAAGACAACAGCAGGTTTTAAGTAGAAACAAAAATGTCAGTTTAAATGCATACATGACCTGGTTTACATCTTCATTTCTCCTCTAGCCTGCTGTCTAGTCAGATACGAGCCACGAGCTCCCAGAGTAAGACCTGGGAGCCTGTGGCCCACAGAACTTTCCTGCACTGTTCACAAAAGTCGTTTGCAGAATGAGTTGCTCTCTGGGGCTCCTCATGCTCCCTTCCGTCTGTCCTGCCGTCTGGGTGAGGGAGGAGGTATTGAGGGGGCCAAAACTGCTGCAGCTTGGAGCCCGTTGGTCTTGCAGCAAGGCCCCCAGCCACCTTTTACCCTCAACAGCAGCAGTAAGCTAGGGTCTGCCTTGGGGTAACTCTGGGACAGGGGCAAGTCTCAGCTTAAGTATTAAAACCCAAAAATGCATCCATTGTCTTCTGGCATTTTGCTCGGTTATGTTGTCTGCCCATGACAACTACTAAAGAATTTACTTCTGGGCAATTACAGGCAGCGACAGCGGTCTGGGTCTTGTTAGATTGATACAGATGCCTCTGAAATACATTTTATTTCCCATTTAGTTTCATTTCTCAATTGCGTAACTTCTTTTAATTAACAGTCCTGTTGAACAAAGAATACTTGTTTGGAAAAGAGAATTTGCTTTGATGAAACAAAAAAATTGTCATAAACAGTCTAGTTTCATGTTGATACGGAAGCAGATTGAATATCTCTGTGTAATTCATCAAAACAGCCATATAACTATTTACAAACGAATTTTTGACTGAAAGTTTTCAGCGCTCATTTGCTTTTGAAACTTGCCTCCTGCTGCGGCTGTCCCTGCAGTGAAGAACGCGTGGAATGCAGGCACCATTTCTTACGTCGGCTTGTAAGCAAATACTCACTGTAACCTGGATTCGCTCCTTCGGGGTTGCTGGTTTCAGCCAGCAACATGGGGCCAGTATTTTTGGGTTTTTCTCCCTTTTAAAATGTGAGGCGTTAAGTACCACACCTGGTAAGGGGGAAGCACAACTAGCATTTTATTGTAAGTGCAGTGTTTTCTGTTATGATGGTTTCCTAACTACAGTCAGATCTGTAACCTCCGCTTCTCTCTGCTGGGCTAGTGATGGCTGCCGAACAAGAAAACGTCCCCTCTGCTCTAAACGTAGTGTTCACAGAAAAGGAACAAGGGAACAGATTTATTGATGTGTATCAGCATTCCCCTAAGTGATAGAAATGTGTCCCTGCATCACTTCTGTATTTCTTCATATACATGTTTCCCACGCAGTTTGAAGTGGTACTTTTATCATAAGACTCAGTCAGTACAAAATTCTTTCCGCACCCTTTCATTTTCGTTAGTGCTAGAGGAAGACTGGTGTTCAGCATCACATTATATCCTCTTTTTCATACCTTTGAAGAAGACTCTTTGTTACTTCCTTGATCAAACCTTCATTACTTCATTCAATTAGCACAACCTTTCTTTGAACATACAGGCTTGGTGGACTTTATCTACCAAGTGTGGAGATTTCTGAATAGTAAGTGTGTGTTGAGATGTCTTCGGTTTTTTGTATTTGCCCAACCACAGCCAAATTTTATGTATTTCTGAATGTTTTCAGTCCATATATCAAATAAAACAGTTCTGTAATTGTGTAGGAAAGAGGATTTTGAGAATTAAAATTATTGTTGCTCTGTTGGCATACACATTTTGATACAAACAGGTCCAAATAGTTACCCTAATACTGTTTCCAGCTCTCTTCAGCAATCTGTTTTCAGGTATGCCATATTTTCACCTTAGTGAGCCAAATGCAGCTGACTTTCCTCTTTGGGCATGTGGAACTGGGTACTAAAAAACCTGCCAAACTTAACCTAGATAAGTATGATTACTGCATTATCTTCTGTATTCTTTTAGGCTTAATTGTGTTTGCTAGGAAATATCTGTAGCTATCGAGGTTAGCTGTCTGCAAGTCTTAGTTACTAAAGGCAAGCTTTTAAGGGGTTATGCAGCGGGTTATGTTGTTTGTGTTACCATAAATACAGATTTCTCCACTAACTTTTTGGTTCAAAGCCGAAATGACAAGGGGAACCTAGAATAGTAATGTCCTTTTTTTATGCTGAATTTAGATCACAGTGAATTCAATTAAGTAATTAATTTTCAGGACCCTTTCTTCTCATTGCTCTTGTGTTGGTCTTGACTTAGTAAAATCCAGCTACTTTCTTGGGTGATAGGGCTGGATTCTACTCACGCTGTAGTACTGCGCTGTCTTGCATGTTACTGAGTTGTGTTTATTAATCAGACCAAACATTAAATTAGGAAGATGACAGTTCCGAAGCACCTTTGTTTTAGAATAGCAATAATGGCGAACACCGTCAGCAAAATATGCCATTTCACTGAATGTCGTTTGCACAGTATACAAGAGCTCTGATGTTGCCAGCTTCATCGAGTTAAGAGTGCAGAGTCAGGTTAATATCTTTGGTTGTAAGGGTTGTAACAACAATTGCAATTTAAATTAAAAGTGTCTTTTATGCATAAACCATAGAGAACACAAAATTGAGCTGCTGTTTGTACAATTCTCTGGCACTGTATCACTCCAATGAAAATACGGTGAAATGCTTTCTTAACATAAATGTTGCAAAAACATTATTTTGAAGCAGAGAATAGATTTTTTTTTTTTTCTTTTGGGACTCGGCTCCTGATCTGTTGCTGGAGCTGCTGTTTTCTTCTAGTCCCATTCCCCTTCAGAATATATGTGATCACTGAACTGAGCTTATTCTGAATAAAATATGAATGTCTTCCCTCTGATTTGAATGGAAGAGTTTTACACCTCTCAGCCTTTAGAATTTTTTATGAAGGATTTATGTGTTTACAACTATGTAACTTATTTCTTTGCCGAACTGGACAAGGCCATAATTAAGGTTGGATAGGCTGGAGAAAATAGTGAGGACATAAATGGATGAATGGTTATTACATGATAGGAATCTGATGGGGTAACTTCTTTCTGCGCTTTTATTTTTAAATTTTTATGTCTATCTCTAAGGGCTGAGTCCAAAGAGTACTTCTCTGCAAACTGGGGTAAATCTTACCAGCCTTTCAAGTGTAACTGTTTCTTGACGATTTGTGTAAATGGAACTTCTTTTAAATTATTTTTTCCCATTTTTCTAATCTTAGCTCTTGTCTTTCTGGGATGGAGGAATGGTTTACAGTCTGTTTTCATTCTGTTGCAGGTTGTTAAAAATGAAATTTTAATCCAAAAACTCTTTTCTACTCAAAATTGTTAAGGTTGAAATGTTCTCGACTGGCCCTGTCAGCCCCACTGACCTATTTTCATGATCCCGTGGGGATTACTCTGTTCCATGAAAAAATGTTGGTCCATCGTAGAACAGCTTTACAGGTTAAACAAGAGAGGATCTTCTGTTTCTCATGTGGAACAGGGCGGGGACACAAATTTGCCTCCCTTGAGGAGGAGACCCTGGAGATGCAGATGTCCTCAAGAAGAAGCATCTGAGCGGCAAGTGGGACTGGAGGGGTGGTGGGTGGTAGCTCATTGCTCTTCCTGGCTCCCGTGTGCTTGCTCTGAGTTGATCTGTGTTGGAAATGGGCACAGGCGGCAAGTGCTGTAGCCTCCAGCACTCCCACTGGGATCTCCAGAGGTGAGAAGCTCTGGCAACACGGATCTGTGGGAGGTAGGTGGAGGGACTGTGCCTCCCTGTGGGTGGAGAATGAAGCTAAACATGAAGTGAGAGGGAACAAAGTCATGAATAGTTTCATTTAAGGGAGGAGAGAGAAACAGTCCCCAAATAGAAACACACAGAAGAGGAAGGGGTAGAGAAAACAGTAATGAGAAAATGAAATGGTTTAAGGAAAATGGGGGACAGGAAGTTAAAATACAGACGTTGTGGATATATGACACAAACCAGAAAATAGGTGTTTAAAAAACCAAAATCTGTTTTACAGCTTTTACATAAAACATGCTGAATTTCATGGATAGGGTGTTAAAAAAAGACATCATAAAAAAACACCTTTAAGAGCGTCTTGCTTGTTTGATTTGAAAGTGACCCATCAAACATGTAAGCACACCAGTGTCCTAAATGAAGTCACACCTGTGAGTTCATAGTGTAGAAGCATTAATTGCTTAAGGTCTGGCTATCTCTCTTCCTAATCACTTGGAAAGTACTTGGATGATTTTCCATGCAGTGGAGGTATGACAGATGTTCTGTATGATTAGCACATGAAACACACCTGTAACAAAAGTGTTATTGTGACATCAGGTGTGTTTATCACTCGCTGTGACGCATGAAGCTTTGCTGCTGAGCAGGTTCCCAAAACTAACTGTGAGAAGAGAGGTTATTCTGCCCCTGGCGATGCTTTCTACAGTCTTTCCGCAAACCTGATAACAAAATTAATACCAGGTGTCTAAAATCTTTTTTTGCATTGCTATTACCTTCTGAGAAGACACGAGGAAGTATTATTGAAACAGATCCCTGGATAAATAGATATTTCACAACCACCTTACTAGAACCCTTCATTAAATTTACGTTCCTGGCTACAGCTTGAATTTTTTTTTTCTTGTTGCAACTTTCTGCGGACATAGCAGTGAGAATTAATAAATCAGATCTCTTGAAAAACAGTTTTCACAATCACCTTACTAACGCTGTTGTCAGGAATGTAAATAAATGAAGGAGCGGGGAGAACGGTGTTATGGGATATCCAAGTACCGATTTCAGTGAACAAGAAGGGAAGTTTTGAAAGACGGAGGTAAACAGAAATCAGCTTAGACACAGAACTGTTCTGCGGTCTGCCTTTGGCAACAAAAGCAGGAAAAGTATTTCAAAAAACTCTCCAAAATAGCCTCAGAGTGGAAAGGTGAAAATGCCGGCTTCCCAAACTACCTGAGGAACCGAAGCCTTAGGTAGTTTGGGGAACTGAAGAATAATTCATTCTGTTGGTGTATTTTTTGCAGATCCTTTGCTTCCTGATAAAATGAATTGGTTGGTCTTCTGTTAAACCTGATCTGGGAGCTAAGCACTCTGAAGCAGCCTAAACTGATGTAAATCTGCCACGCAACCAGCCTCTCCCTTCAACAGGGAGCATCCACTTGAAAAACACCAAACACATCAGCCAGACTCTACTGAGGAACCCGATTTAAGTCCCTGGATGGCCCTCATGCAGTTGCAGAAGGCGGGGGGTGGTGGTGGTGGTGGTGGGGAGGCAGAGCAGAAGCACGAACCTGGATTTAGGCCATCTGGATCCAGGTCAGCCTGGATTTAGGCTGAACTTGGCTAAGGCTGCACCCTTTGTGTAAGCTGAGAAACGCAGGCCTCTTTCTTCCTTTGGGAATCGTGACCGAAATAAGGGAAGCGACCAAACTGTGGGTGCCCTTTTGATCGCGGGATGAAAGGTGTGTAGGGTTTTGACGTGAGATGAGGTCAGCCTCCTTTGGTAGGTGGTATTTAGTTTCACTTTGGCTAGAAAGGTACAAAATGGTCCTTAACCCAGGAAGACCACCCTCTTTCAGGACACTGCTTATGAACATGTTCAATTCAGATGAGAAGGAGGAGTACTTTTTTTTTTTTACCCAACAGCTCTAACTTGTCTGAGGTGATACCCAGGGTAAAGTGATAGACATATAAAACCGAGAAGGAAGACAGCTATAAAGAACGGAAATGAAATTAAGTATTTGACATGGAAATGTTTCAGGAAATGTAGTTTTATATGCTGCTGTTCTATTATTAATTAATTTAAAAAACCAACATGCACCCAGCAGCTCAGTGTGTTATGGCAGTTGTCTTCCATACTATGAAACAAGAGGACAAGTGACTATCATTGGGTGAAAGAGGTGCAGCACAATGTTCTTACAGGTTGCTCTAAAGGATCCCAAGGGCCTAAGTTTATTCCACCCTAATTCTGGCATTGTCCCCTGCTGCTGTGCCTGGTGAGCTGAAGACCTACTTTCAATAGGTTTGACTGGACTGTGATGATTTTATGTTCTTCCTTGGTCTCCTCTTCCTAGATCAAATAAATCAAGTAAAGGAGCTACTTGCATGGTCACCATGATTGATATTTTTCACTACTGTGGGTAATGAAAGTGCTGAGGATTTGTGTTGTCAGCTAGGGAGGCTGGAGGCAGAGCGGCATGGCCAGATAGGATGGCATGGCCTGTTCTCAGGGTGTAGCATTACAGCCTGATGTTTGTTCTAAAATATAAATCTAGCTTCAGACTGGAAAACCTGGGGGTTTTATCTAGTGTGGTGTCCTCTTAGTGCTATCAGACCTTTGTAATTGCCAAAATAGGGCAGAAAAATGGTCCTGGAAGCTTTCCATGCAGATAATCTGCCTTAAAGTGTAAACATGCTAAGTAAAGAGCCATGATTTTTGAACTGAAAACCTTATCTCTGTCTTTGTGGGAGTTACTAGTGCATGAAAATGCTATCATTTGCAGGAATACATGTGATATGGATACTGGGTATACTTAAATCTATTTTACTAGTACCTGTATGGCCTCTCTCCAGTGCTGTCTCTGAGATTTGCTGTACATTGCTCACCCTGGTGTGAATGCCACCAAGCTGCTCAGTAACAAGGCGACTTGTGTGAGGCTCATCCAGCTCCCTCTGCTTTTGCGCAGGGTGTGAAGGCTTGTTTTGAAAGAGCGATGGCATGCAGCTTATCCCAGCTCTGGGGGTGTGCACCTGGAAATATGACGTTTGTCTGTTTGCTGCTTGGTCCCAGGGTACTTGCTTTCATTTTGGAAATAGACCTCCCCCTGTATTTGGGTTCACTTTCAGAGCCAACGTAGTGATGCCATCTCTAACAGCAAGAGCCAATCTGTGTGGGACAGTCTCCCAGGAAGGCAGGATTCTGGAATAGCCTAATATTACAAGTCACCTGCTGATACACATAAAAACCTATGAGTATCTGTTAATATTACCCTCTTTTAGCGTAGTGACGCTAGAGAAGGCTGAAGCATGCAGCATCTATCATTAAACTTTTTTTTATTGCCCTGGGGGGAAGAAAAAGTGAGGGGTTTTTATAAGTTGTTATGAGTCCTCAAAAGTCAACTAACTTTTGTCTAGCAATTGTGCTCACATAAGCATGATTTCCTTCTAACAGGCTGAAGATGTTCTGCAACAGCAGGAATTTTATGAATATTTCATGAATAGCTTAAGTTAGAATTTGCAGGATTAAAAAGAGGAAACTGGGTCAAGTGCACATGGTGTAAGCATCTAACTTCTTCAATGCTAAATTCATATACGTTGTACTTTGAAAGCTGAAGAAGTGGGGTTTTGGGAGTGGGCTTTTCTGGTGTGGTTTTTTTTATTTGGGTTTTTTTGGTTTTTTGGGGTTTTTTTGTTGTTTTTTTATTCAACCATCTTACAGAAAAATTACTTTTCCCTTTGGAATACTGTGGGCCAAATCTCGGGAGACTTCTGGGGTTTCACAGTGTGTGCAACCACTTCAGGAGATGCTTTTCCAGCAAGCCCAGCGCCTTTGTGCATAAAGACTATCCTGTTGCTTTTCTAGGTGTATCACTGGGTTTGAAGAATCGGGGAGCAAGGACAGTAGGGGTTTTATCCTCTAGAGTTGAAGTTGCAGCCAGTTCTCAATGGATGCAGCTCTTGCGGTAAAGCTTTTGAGGGCCTGCTGGAGCGTAAGCCAGCACATACAAAAATGACGAACCCTGGAGAGGGCTACGTACATTCAGAAGGGCCGAGGGAGCCTCTGGGTCCCGTGCCTGTCTGCAGCACCTCTGACCCCGGCCCCACGTGCCCCTTCCCAGGGACGCCGGTGCTCGTGGCAGCAGTGCACTCCATAGCTTCATGTTTGGGTTGCCAGGGGCTCGTTAGGAAGTGTGTGCGATTTGTGTTCACCCGTGATGTTAGAGCTATTTGGAGAGCAGATAATCACTGGTGGTGGTGGGAGAGTAAGGTGCATGCAGGTGTTTTCCATGGAGCGTCACAGCACAGCTCCCACAAGGTTTCCTGAAGATAAACGTATCATGTTGAGCATACGCACTTGTCCGCTATTACAGCGTGGAGCTCATGGACCTACAGAGTGCTGGTGTTTGAGTTAGATGGTGTTTTCAAATATTGTCGTTAGCTGTAATTGCCAAAGCAACTGCCAGTGCTCAGATAAATGAAGTAATAATCTCAAGTTCAGACTAAAGGAAAGGAAGGTTTCTTACTGCACTGTTCCTTTCTAAAGATTAGTTGCACAGAGGAGATGGAGAATGTAGTGACGACATCATCCTGGTATTGCAGTGGCCTTATAAACAGAACTAATTAAATGCAAGAGAAAGGATCCTAATGACCATGTTTTTTCAAATCTCTCTTACACCTGTAGGTATATTAGTGGCTTCCTTGCTTAACCTAAGTTGGATTTTAATTGCTCTACTTCTCTCCTTGGCACTGTGTGCAGTGATATTAGGCTTCATTTTGATTCAAGAGATGATGATACAGAAGATGTAAAAAACCTCAAGGTATTATAAGCCTCTTTAGAGCTGTGTGTGGTCAATATGACTGTTCTCAATGTTTTCACCCACACATTTTTACTCTCATGTCACTGTTGCCCTTAATGGTTAATATCTTTTGTCTTTATATTTTCAACCGTGTAGACGTTTTTAGACTTGGTGTATAAAATATGTAAATGGCTAAGCTCTAACAGGGCTCATAATGGTCTTTGTGGCTTTTCAAAATATGCATGGAAATAAAAAGTGTGTAAAAGTAATTGCTTGCTTAGCATTATTGCGGTAAAAGGCATTTCTAAGTTTAATATTGTTGGGGTTTTTTGCTACACAAATAACCACCAGTGCAAAATGGACTGTCTGATATCTTTGCCAGTGCAAGTGCTGAGCACTCAGTGTGACAGGAGCTTGGGGAGGGTCACCCACCAAAGGACTCTCACCAGTCCTGGTTTGTGTCTCTGTGCTAGCCTAGTCGTCCTCTCTGCAGCTGCCTTTGGAAGCCATCATCTGTCCTGTAGTTTTGTCCCGTGATGGGTTTTAGGTATTTTAAGGAAACTGAGAAATACAGTGGCTGGACCTACATGATTGTTACCCTCCCTTTGTGCTGGCTCAAAATAAAAGCTGCTATTGCCTTATGTTAAAGGGGCCTGAACTGACCATTAGGGCTCGTTTTCCTCCCCTTATTTCTCTTCCTCCCTCCAAAATATCTCCAGTGAGTAATAGCATGCAAATACAAAACATAAAGCCAAAGAAACGGATTTCTTTTTGGTTCATTTAGGCTTTTGTCCTATTAATTCCATGGCAGATGTTTTCTTTTTAAGGCTGCACTCCATCACATAGTGTGTTTTTTCTGGAGTGAATGCTAATGTCTACATTGGATGCTAAAGCATCACTTTTAAAAAAGGCAATAATGTTAATGACAAAGAGCAAAGTCCCAAGGACAAGTAGACCCTGTTTCTGGGGTTCTTTAACTAGAATTGGATTGCTTTAGCTACAGCTTTTGTGGCTGACTGGCTTCCATCTCTGCTTTTTATCATAACATTGTGGGTTTTTACAGCAATTAAATCACTGCTCATTCACTACTTGAGAAGTTATTTCAAACAGGGTTTGCTCAGTAAAGATCAAGTTTGGTTTCTGTTATTAAAATGTTGAGTACTGCCTCTTCACTAGGAATTATAATGGAAATTAATTCTGGTTTTATTTGGAATTACATTAATGTGGTTTTGTTTGTTTTTTTGGTTTTTTTTTTTTTCATCTTCTTCTCTCGCTGTTCAGCTGTGAGGTCTGGCTGGCTGCCCCCACCACCGCCTGCACTGCCCCCTCGACCTTCTGTATCTCAGGTATGGACAAAGGTTTAGCAGTTTGTTGTGTATTATTTGCTTATTTATGTTACTGTTGCAGCAGTTAGCACAAGTTGGCTTGGACATGGCAGTTGTTCTCGCTTCCAGGTGAAAGCAAATCTGCAGTTTGCTCTGCAGTTCCATACACGTCCTTCATTGGTCTGTCTAGCTGGTGTGTTGCAATGTCAAATTACAGACTAATTAAATCTCTTTGTAGTGGAGCTGACATGCACCCACTAGACAAAACTGTAAATTAAACGCTAGTAAAGCTAGTCTACTAATAAGAGTTTCATGCCTGAAAGGCATGGGCTTGATACCTGCTATTTGCTTCTCAAGCTTCAAATCCTCAGAGGGCATCTGCTAAGGGAGCCATGGCATGAAAGAGTATATTTCACCCATGGGTTTGAAAAATAATGCTGAAAGGAGGTGAATGCCATGTCAGTTATGTTATTAAGTTTCAAGCCATTAGTGGCATGCTTTTGTTTTGCTTTCTGGATGGGTTTTTGTTTGTTTGTTTTTAGAGCAGCACACAGCCACAGCACAATGCAAATTGACTAAATCACGTGTATCTGCGTCCAGATGTTTCTTCATGTTTTAGGAAATGATGGAGGATCAGTGTCTTGTTCTTTTTATGTTGTTGGCTCTGTTAAGACTTCAGGCAGCAGTATGTTTCATATGTTACTCCTTTAGGTGAGGTGTATAATGGAAAACAAGTCCACAGGGGAGCTAACAGCCCATTACATATGAAAACTTGGTGAGGCACCTTCATTGGGCCAGAAACAGTCCTCACTTGAGTTTTGGATCTACTCTTAAGAGTTGACCACCACCTGCTGCACAGTGCTTAGGATAGAAATGATAAAAGGCTTGTTGCCACCCCCAGCTCCAGCAGCAGCTCGTTGCTCTCTTCCTCTCCCCAGCCCTTTTTGGCATCTGAGTGCAGTTAGTTTCTACCTTGAGGACTGTAGAGTGTTCTGGTTTGAGCTTGCGTGCTTCCCCCGAGTCACTATAGCGTTAGCCATGCTGCTAACACCACATGCTCCTTAGCGCACCCATCATGTTCCTGCTCTGTCTAACGCTCCCGGGAGAGCAGTGTTTCCCTCTGGCTTTCCCCGATCCCACAGCGTGGCTCCCTGCCTTGTGCCTGCAGCAGCTGCTGCTGCAAACCATGCCGGCCCTCCTGCCGCTGCTTGGACTTGCCACAGCGTGCCAACTCCATGCACCGCAAGCCCTCTCGCTGCCATCCGGAAAAGCAGTAAATATAACAAATCCTGTTCTTAGGGAAAAAAACCCCATGGTTTTCAAGCAAGGTTCTGCTAATTGTTCATTTTCTTGTCCTGCGATAGATTTGCGTTTCCTTCGCAGGGCAGTGAGGAGAGATGTTAGTTTATTTATGCACGTACAGCAGCTTCCTTACCACATCACAAATACTGAACCAACTGCTCATCCTGCACTGGGCCATGCAGAATATAGGACCTTTTTAAAACGATAAACACAAGAAGATTCTCACGTGAAATTCTTGATCCAATCCTCTCCAATACAAAAGTCTGTTTTCTGAAAGAAAGAAAAGAAGTGGCTTGTGTCTACTCTGTGATAAAGGTAACAGACAGTAGGGAAGTATGTGTGGTGGGGTCATAATTCAGCTGAGCTGACCCTTACGAATAGCATGTAAGCAATAGTAAGCATATGGATTACATTAGTTCAGTGGGGCCCTTGATTTAAAGAGCACGAGGAAGTTGGAAGGAGGGATCTGCTTTCAAAACCGAGGCTGGGTCAAGAACTAGAGAAAAGCCATGATACTGAAATGACACATTCAGCTTTTTCCTGTTTCAGGATTTACCAACCTCTTCTTAAATTTCTGTTTTAACTTATTTTTCAACGTTTTTGAAAATCCTTTTTTATTGCCGTAACATTTTGCTATATGCCTGCAGTTAAGCACTGTGAATGACAAATGTAGCTTGGAAATGAAGTGAGCCCCACTTATTTCAGGCGGCTGTGCACCATGTAAGTATGCTCGTGGTGTGATTTATTTTGGCTCAGCTCTGGAAATCAGTTGATGGAGGAGGAGAGAGAAATCATTTCTTCTGAGGACTACAGTTTTCTGTGGATGGCTGAGAAGCAGCCTGGACCAGTTGGCTCTTTAGAGTGAGATTAAAGGGCTCATGGGATGTAAAGGCCAAAGTGCATAGAAGAGAGGTATCAAGGGGTAGGTATTACATTTCAGTGGAGCAGAAGTCCTTCTGTGAGCTTAATCAATAGCAATCTAGAAATGGCATCTTGACTTTGGTCCTGGGTTGCTGTTGTTTTTAGTAGAATTTGTTTCAACCTTTAGGAAAACATTATTTTTCCTGTCAGAACCTCCAAGGTAATCAAGCTCAGTAAGTTACTGAAACAGTGGTTATTCAGAGTGTGCCAAATGTCTCTAGTCGTATCACAAACTTATTAAATTATGTCCACTTCCAACTCTGCCTCCATAGTGCAGTCAGCTGAATAACGAGGGAGAAGGACTGTGTCCCTGGGTGAGTGTAGCACAAGGTAAAACTTGGAGCTAATAGTGCTGTGGCCATGACTCCAGAGCTCAGTGGACGCACAGGCTTACTGTGAGCGGCTTGAGTCTTGGGATCCTGCGAGGGCTTGGCCGGTTCATGGGGAAACAGCAGCGGGGCTGGCTTCTCTGCTCTGGGTTGTGGCTGCCAGCCCACACTGCTCCGCACCTCTGATGGGTAGACACCTTTACAGGTGTCTCTGCGTTTCTTTCTTCTTGATGGCTTCTGAAAAGCTATGGTAGTTCCATCTCCTTGGGGTTTTTCTCCGTTGCCAAAGTCAGCATTGTATTGACTTTGTGTCAGCCCACAAACTGTACCCAAGTTTTCCTCAGAGCTTTCACCAGACATTTCTCCGATGCAGTGGTGCTTTCATCTGAGGTACCTATGGTGACTGTAAATAAATTTAATAAATAAAGGTGGACACAAGCAAGTTTACATAATGTGGATACACCATTATCTCCAATTTATGATCTTTTAACCCAAATTCCAACCCATATCTCTCCATGCTGCAAGCCATTTTGAATTGATGTTTCCAGTAAGACCCTGTGAAACGCAGTATGAAATGCTTTCTTAGAATCCTCAATTCATGTTGCTTTCCTATTAAAAAAAGAATGTCATTCAAGTTTTGCCTAAATTCTGTAGAGGGCACTTGGAAAGATTATGTACAGAAACAGCCTTATACAAAGACTAGAGTTTTGTTTTGGATAATATGTTATTTTGAAGTGTTTTCCTTTTACTACTGTGTATATGCCTGTGTGTAACTTCACTGACACCTTCTGTAATCCCTAGTAGCACATCTCACACTAGCAAGTCTGCAGTAGCTGCTTGGATTTAAGGATAATTTTATCTGTATCAGTTTCCCTATTTCTTTGGACCATAAATATTTAATATGCTGCAAGCTATTGTACAGACTTAGGACACTGGTAATACCTTACCTCTCTAGCTCACTTCTCATGACATGCTATAGTTATGGCTTTTCCACTATTTTTTTTTTTTTAATTTTTTGGGTTTTTTAAAAATTTTTAGGGTTTTTTGTGTCATCCCCATCATCGTCCCCCCACCGCGAATGATGGTATATAGAGCAGATAACCTGTAGCTTCTTGAAATACCTACTGTGTTTTTTTTCTGGGCTTCTGGAGGACTGGATTCAGTGGCTTGGGTAACTTTTCCTGATCCTGTGTTCCTAACTTAATGGTAAACTTAAGTCATCAAGGAGAAATGGCATGAAGGTGGCCCCAAAACTTTTGTGCGGACCTAGAGCTGTACATAGAAAATTTATGTAACTTGGGGGCAGTAACAATCATGACAGGAAGGCAGTATCATATGTAGCTGATTTGTAGTGACACGGATTTCAGATAGGAAATAATTTTGGGTGCTCATAAATAACACTCCACTGGAACCAAACACGTGTATGCGCATCTCATGTAAGGCTCTGTTGTTATTTTTTTAATGGAAAACAAAATAATACTTTATTACTGTTGGCTTTTAAGCCTACAGAAGTCATTCACCACAGCTGCTTACTGTGGGAGATTTAGTAGCATATTTATGCTAATAGGAACTACAGATGAACACTGAAGAGCAAATATAACTTTAGGATTTTATCCAACATCAGCTCACTGTCTGCAACATTGCCCAATTATATCAACATTCCTTTATTTAAATTACTCTATTTTGGTACCTTCCTGTCCAGTAATGAAGGCATATCTTCAATCCTGCCCGTGCTACATAAGGTGATTTGAAAACAGTGGGACTGGAAGAAAACCCTGTGTATCTTGGCTGAAAAAACTGATGTTCCTAGTCTCTTTTCCCAGAGTCTAAATTTTAAGCCTATTGGTTTTGTAAATTCATACTGATTTGTGCAGGACTTTTATTTCTGGAGACCTTGGGACCTGGTTTTCCCACTGGTTCCACACTGGCAGTTTTGACAGGTGCTGAAGAAATTATGGACAAAGGCAAAGCGGTGAGGTAAAGTGGAGTAGGTAGGCAGCTGTTAACGTTATCAAACTGAAATATCCTGAGTACATTGCAGCTCCGAAGATTAAAATCTCACTGTTACATGAGTTCAAGAGTTAGGCTGTCAGTTTAGTGGCCATCGTTACCATTAGATGTTATTGATTTGGTGAAATCATGGAAACAAAGTGCTGTGAGGGATGACGGGTGGGTCGCCCTATCCACTCACAGGCACCTGGTGTTGTTGGAAAGGGAAGATATTATTCTTTTTAACATAGCGAATGTGCCGCTCTCCAAATGTTACTCGATACTTCGTAATTCCTTGAAGCTTTTTGGCCATTCATCATCCAGAATTGCAAGTGAAAACTGGGACCCAGTTCAAGAAGTTGTCTCTGCTAACATGCCCTCGTGTTCTGCTGAATCCACGGAGAACCACGAGCATGGGGTACACTCAGGCTGGGTCTGTAACCGTCGATTACACGTGCCCACGCTGACCTGCGGTGCCGGGGCCAAGAGGTGGGGAAGGGCTCCCGTCCGTCCTGCTGAGACCTCTCAGCCTCCTGAGTGGGATAGACACGTGCAGGCTCCGTGCTGGGTGCTGGTCTGGGGGTCCCCCCACGGCCAATGTCTTTCGGTAAAGCTGAGATACATGGAGGATGAGGTAGGGTTTGCTTATCTCCATTACAGAGTTGTCTGGAGAAAGTGTTCAGCCAACTGAGGCACCTTCTTATTCTGTAAAATTATGTGAGGAATTTCAAGTGCTGGCAGGACACCTGGAGCTTTATGGGAAGGAACTTTTTTGTTAGAGAAATTTAAAAAAAGTGAAGATTTTGCTTTTGGCAGCATGCTATTTGTATACTTGATGGTATTCTCCCAGACAACCCTTTTATATTAAACCAAAGGAATACTTTTTTTAGCTTGCGTTTACAACCACTGTGCAAGAAGAGGGTGGGTTTTTTGATCATCTCCACGGTTTTGGGTGCAGAATAACATACGTTGTATAATCAATGCAATGGGTGCTGAAGAAGCCTGTAACTGTAATAAAACTGAAAGTCTTCTGTAACATGAAAGATTTTGCCATCTGCCACTTTAATATAATACAAGTAGATTATCTTCCTCTCATGAAAATTATATATTAAATCTAAAACGGCCAGACAAAATAAATTATGGTTTAAGAAGTGGTGGAAAGTAGCACAGTTAAAATTGAATTTGGGGAGTAGTTGATGGATGCTATAAAATCCTTTCTAAAGAGATTTCTGGGAGAGTGGAAGAAGGGCGAGTGTCTTAATTAAAATGTGTTGTAATGATTTTTGAATCTGGCTTCACGTTTATCGTAAAAACAACAACAAAACTGAGAATCCAGTGCCTATATCTCTGGTGGAATGCACATACCCCTTTCCAGCTTACGTTAATCTGGTTTTGTGGAAGTGGAGTATTAAAACAGATGGTTAATGCTTCCATCTGGGTCCTATTCTTTCCTTGCGAATGGGCTGAACATTGCAGCAATTTGTTTGTATTTACTGCGTTTTTTCTCAACCTTATCACCAGCCCTCAGATAGCTCGGGGAAAGAAAAAGCTTATCAAAACTTCAGGGCTCCACAGCGCTGAGAAAGCAGGCAGCACACTAAGACCCTGGCAGCTTGTTACATTTGCATCCCTATGGGTTTTCTTTCTGTCTTATCATTTTCAGTTTCTGTAACAAGCAATAAAAAGAATTGATGATTCAGTGTGGGATGCACAAGACTCACAGAAACTGGAATTGAGACATCTTGACTTCTTAGAAATTGGCGTTAAGTGCAAAAATATGAATGTTTAGAAAGGAGCAAAATACCTCTTAAATGAACTTACGTAGAGATGATAGAAGATTGCAATGGGCACATACTGAGTGTTAAGCATATTTAGTATCCTACTTTTTCTTACAGATAAGCTGTTCTCAATACTTTTTTGCAAAGCTAAGCAGTGGCACTGTGTAGGTAATGATTATGGGCTATTCCAATGAATGCACAGAGATAATTTCATTTCTATGAGTAGTGCCATTGACTACAATGGAACTATTTCCATGTGTAAAGTTAGCCTGGAGCATAAGTGTGGGCGAGATTGAATTGTGGGAAAGGTTGAATATATACTTCACCTCTTGCAAAAAGGCTCTCAGGTAACAGAAATATGAAAGGTCTGCGTAGACCCTCTGTTCTGGAAGATCAGTTATGGATTGTCTTGAAAAGTGGGTGTGAAATCTACATATCATCCAGCCTTGCAAAGCAAAAGAACTGGAAATGTAAGCGAAGAACCAATTGTTAAGGTAATGTGTTCTCCTATAGTTATGAAAATCTTTCATCTGAGGCTTTCTAAGCACTTTGTGCTTAAGTGAGCGTTATGTATTCCTTTAGAAGGGTACTGTTAAGTATCGTCACATGGAGCAGTGAGGAGATTATGAATGGCTGGTCAAGGATCACGCGATGAAATAATGAGCATTTGTGATTCCTAATGCTCTCCTTAACAATGAGGAATTATCTGTCCTAATGCTCAATATTGGCTGTAGGCCACAGGTTGGTCTCTGGCCGTCGCTGTTGTACAGAAACTTTGTTGGCCAGTTCTATCTGCTGCCTGGAAGCATGAGGAGGGTATGGCTATTCCTAGAAAATACGAGACTCTGCTGGGGAGGAAGGAGATACTGCCTGTTAATAACTGGACTTTGGTCTTTGCAAAGAGAAGCTCTTCAGGAGATTTGGAATAGGACACTGTCTTGCTCTTTTCTGTGGTCACTTATTCATCTTCCCAAAATCAGGATGCTCTTAGGCCTGGTCTGCAAACTCTGTTTTGCACTGCTGGTACCACACATGAGCAGCATTTTCTTTGCCCAGCTACTGTAACCCTGGATGTGGACCCAGCCGTACCAGCACAGCAGCACTTCCTATGTCAGTAGCTCACTCCGTTCTGTGGACATGAATGAGGCGCATTTTTAAGCACTTTTACACTACTTTAACTGAATTTTCCTTTGGAAGATCATATTGCATAATGTATAATCTCTCAGTTTTATACACCAGCGGTGAAGAATTTCAAACCCTAATATAATGGTGGGAAGTTTCCAAGATGTGGGAGAACTTTAAAGCATTTATTGCGGTGATGGAGGGCAGCAGTTTATTGCTGTGTTTCTGAATGAGAAGTGAGTTGCCTGAAGACTATACTAAGCATGGTATAAAAACAATGAAGAACTGAAGGCAACCCACCTCAGCTGCTCCTGATGGATCACCTGTTCCTTACACTCCACTATAGGAGCTTGGACTGGAGTATCCTGGAGCCAGCCTCACTCTGCCCATGACCAGAAGGCGACAGGGACTAGCTTTTACCCCACGTCCAAATCAGTGAAGGGAAGGAAATGTGTGAAGAATCCCTCTGCCAAAAGAAAAAGCAGGAGTTATTTTTCCTTTAAAATCCATGTGGGGCCAGTGTGGGGAGACATCAGCTTGCAAACGTATTTGTAAAGCCTCTCAGGCCTTGCCCAGAGGACTTTGTTGGGTTAGCTGAATCAGCAAGCCTTCTTTGCATTGATGCATGTCGCATTTAAACAAAAGATTTTTGCCTGGGTTAAATGCTGTCAGTCCCTGAACAAAATCCCCTGCAACAGCATACCGATTTTTTTACGCTTGGGCACTTGTGTCAGAGGCACATCGCTCCGAGGAATGGAGATCTTTCGTAGAGGAGAACTTGCAGCTCTGCTGGCAGATCATTGGTGCGTAGACCTGGCTTCTGCATGAGAGGGAGAGGAGATGCTCCAAAGAGCCGAGGCTCACTGTGCCCAGCGCCGGCTGTCTGCTCACCCTGTGGGGCAGGCTCAGGCTGCAGGCTCTGAATAATGCATACACCTATTTTTCGGTACTCTCCTCTAAGCAAAACACTGAGATGGCCTGTCCCACATGCCACTAGGTGGCACTTTAGGGACGTGGCAGTCACTTGGTTTTATTCATTATGCATGAGCTGCATCACCAGAACTAGTTCTTTTTTTTTTTTTCTTTTTTGGTCAAATGTAACTATTTATTTATTTTTACCACCTGCCTGCTCCAGCCAGTCCCTGCCCTGCTGGCTGCTGAGCTTTGCCATCCTCACGTCCTGGCAGGGGGGAGAAGCGGCCGGCCCAGTGGCCCAACCTCAGCCAGCGGGTACTACAGCCCTGCAGCACAGCGGTTGCCACAGCTGTTAGGCTGACAGCCACATCACAGCGCTCAGCTAGTAAAAAATGTATCTTGCATCAGTAGGAACTGTGATACCAAACTGTTGGAAATTTTGAAATCTTACCCTTTTTGGCGTCAGCACTCCAATTTATATTTGCTTCCACCAGAACACTAAGTTTACTCTTTTTTGCCTTTTTAGTTCCGTTTGGTTTAAAATAGTATTACCCTGCAATGACACCATTAAAAAAAAAAAAAAAAAAAAGGGTGGGTTCTGCGAAAGTTTGGAGTTCCCCACCCTCCCCCTAGTCCTTTATCTTACTGCGATTTCAATTTTCCTCCTTATTTACAATTGACATTGTAGAGTACCAGTCTACTTAGTTACTTCTACACTGAACACATTGGTTCTTGAAAAGCTGCATTTTTATCTATACATAACTAACGTGGGGTTGGTCTCCTTTCTTTTTCATTCTGTGGAATAAGTTGCTGTATTCTTGCTTTTGATAAAAGGTTTAACATTGACTCCAGCAAAAGTGTGAGCACCAGAAACTGCCTGCCTGGCCAGGTTAGGGGGCATCTAGTGCTCCCTCTCCAAGAAAGGTCATTAAGAGCTGGCTCTCGTGTACCTCTCTCATTGCTCAGTGTTGTGCAGCAAAGCTATAGTTTATAGTATACGTAGTACGTGGCTCTCTGAAAGACTGTGTTTGCTCTTGCTGTCCCTAAATGAATGATTTGTCAAAGCGATGTGATTCGGTCCCAAATTTATCGTGTGGCTCTGCTGGGTATTTGAACTTTGCTATCCCCAAATCATTCATGAAGGCCTCATGGACTCTGCCAGGTTACCGGTACCAGCGCTTAGAGCCTTAATTTCTTTCAAATATGTAAAAAGTGGTTGTAGAAATCAGGGAGGTTAGGGGCTGTTCAGCTTGCTGATAAAGAAATGCCATGTTGCATTAAAGGCATTTTTAAAGGTCTTTGATTTTTCTGGACAGAAGAAAAGATTGCTTTTTTCATTTCACTCTCCTGTTTGTACCAGAAATCTGCTATTACAGAAGCAGCTCTTCAATACATGAAAAGCTTTCCAGAATTGAAATGTTAGTATCAAATAGTTATTAAAATCCAAATATTTAAGATATTAATACCCAAATAATACTGGAAAATCACAGGGTGGGTTTGTTTTGTTGGTTTTTTTTAACCATCAGATAACACTACAGATGTAGCACACTTAGAAGGGGGGGGAGAGAAATCTTGTCAGCCAAGACACCTTTTCCTCCTCTCTGGAGGAATTTCACATGCCTTTTAGAAAAAGATGGCAAATCTCCCTTCTCTGTGCAGATGTTCGACACAGTACAGTTGGAGAACAGCAGTAACCTGACAGAAGCGCGTTTCCCCTGCAGCTTTCTGTACAGCTCTTATTGTGTGTGTTATGAAAGAAATGGAAGTGGTATGAAGAAGTCCCTCCTTTTTAAATATACCAAATTCTGTGCTTTCTGTCATCTTTATTTAACTCACAGTTAAGCACTGGGAAACTTGTGACTGCTACAGAGCTTGAAGGGCCTATACACAAACCTCTTAGAAACAGAGAATTAGGTTCTTCAGTGTGCGACAGATTATTATTATGGGTAAAATCCTGGCCCCTTTAAAGTTTGAGGTTTGCCTTGCTCTTAGTTTTAAATGCAAGCTTTCACCTGTGTAGAAACAAGCCTTTTTTGAGGAGAGCGCTGGATGGCGGGTTGCCTCTCCTGCCTGGGGGCCGTTGTCAGCCTGGCTCCGACTTGGCAGAAGTTGGGAAAGAGAAGAGTCCGTCTGCCAGTGCCAAGTGCCCTCAGCCTCCACGCTCCTGCCTGCCTTCCCCGTCTTGGAGAGCCAGCCCATAGCTTCTGGACAGAAAACAGTCGCACCATGGTTATACCGTGTTTGCTGCAGCATGCCTGGGGACAGGCAGCTCCAGATCCTGCTGCCCTCCCTTAGCTGATGTGCTGTGCCCTGCCCTGGTGAAGCAAATCGAAAGATGCTGGAAGATTTCAGGAGAGGCGAAGCACGGGATTAACCCTCTGTTTTAACTTGCTGCTCAGTCAGATGTGCTGGGGGGAGGGTGTTTTGTTTTGCCCGAGCGTAGACCTGTGTGATGGGTGTTCAGCTTGGTTTCTGTTTGAAACGTGAGAAGGGAGGAGGGAAGAAGATTTATTTGGCTTCTTTTATGACTTGTGTTTTCAGTAACTTTACTGGAATTTTTGGTATAATTCAGACTTTCTCACTCTAGCCTTGCAAACTTCAAAGACAGAGGCTTACTCCAATGAATTTTCATCAGTTTCAGGAGGTGATAAGGTGACAGGGTGCAACCATGATCTTTCTAGCTTTTATCCACCGCCCCCCCCCCCCCCCCNATTTAGGCCGTAAGGGTAACTCCAGAAGAAATTCTGGGTACTAGGTCATTTACATTCAGCGGCATGGTTCCTAACGCTTCACAGAAAAACTTTTCTCTTGTTTTCCTAGCACAGTAAAATGCAAGAAACGGTTTCATTAAAAATCTGCAAAAGGCATATGTCATCCATTCAGCTGTCACCCTGGATCTTGATCTCCCCTACTGTTGAATTGTTAAAGTAACTTATCTTTTGCGTGTAACATTTCCTTTCATTGACTTTATTGTATGTGACTGCTAGTCGTTTTCTGGATGTAGCAATGACTGATTTGTTGTTGCAGACAGAGCAAGTATCTGAGGTTGAATTACATCCTCAGATGAATAGACCCCCATCGCAGGCAGAAGAAAACAGTTCAGCAAAAAAGGTGAGACCTGCACTTGTTGTACCATTGATGAGTGATTTGCCTTCATCAACAAATGTGATTGTTTCAAGTTTTAAAGCAATGAAATGGAGGGTTAGTGTTACGTTTTTACATGTTTTCCTTCTCTGGAGGTCAAAACGCTAGAGAGAACTGGGATTGCATGTGACATCAGCTCAGATAAATCATTAAGAAAGCTCTTAGTACACACACATCGATGCACGTGCTTTAAGAGAGGCAGCTTGCCATTTGTTTCAAATCAATACGGGCTTGTGGAGCCTTAGGGAAGACAAAAAAGAGTTTGGTTGTACTTGACCCCTGTCTCACTGTAATTCTTCCAAACTGTGACACACTTCTTGCTTCCAGTTACTGAGGATTCAGTTTTGATGTAACCACACCTGTTTGCTAGAGGTCAGAATCTGCTACTAAATGTACATAGACTAGGAGAGATTTGCTCAAGATGTGTAATACGTTTTTGCATGAACATATCATTTGTATAAAGTGAGCACCGAAATTGCAATGGCACTCTTCACAGAGCCTTGCTTAGGGATGGAGTGGTCTTAGCAATGGCTGTGAGCCTTTCCCCATTCCTGGTCATGCTCCCACCACCTCCTTCCACCAGCCCCAGCCCAAAGAGGTTTTTCATAGGGGGCAAATGCAGATCCTCCCTGCTCCGGCCCCTCCTGCAGCCAGGGAGCACCTGACTTTTGCTCAGCCCAACCAAGAGCTGTTGGCGGATGGTGTACCTAGTGCGTACCTTGCCCAGGGAGCATCATCGCACTTCTTACCTTAATGGGGGGCACAGACAAATGCCAGGTGTCATCTCCCATATGCGATAGGGCTTTCAGGGCGGCGCCCTCGCTCCACTTGTGCTCGCTGCATGCTACTACTAGCCTAGCCCTGCTTCTTCCTTGCTCTGCTTTGCAGCCCTGCTGGGGAAATGAAATCCTTGTGGTCCACCTACTTTATGCTCACCCTTGTCCCACCGGGCTCCCTAAAATACAGAGAAGCCCAGGCTGTGGGGTGCAGGAAGCAGGTTGTTGGCGCAGTGCTGACCCACCTTCCAAGGCCTGGTGCAACAGCAGCCAGCCAAAGAGCCCCTGCAGAGGGTTCTGCTTTTAGGTATGGGATCGTTTCTAACAGTATTGCGTTTGAAATGGAAGAGGGATTTGTCTTACAGATTTGGTAGGTTTTTGGCAGTTCAAGGTAGTCTGGGATTGTGCATTTGGCATCCCACCAGTTTATAGTGCAGAAGGCATACGCAAGTTCCTCACTTGCTGTACATTGTGTGTTTGCAGGGAGCTGCGCATATGCATAGGATTTCAGAGCGCGGTATTATCTGAGATCTGTGCAGTGCTGATGTGCTGACGTCCTGATCAAAAGATCTCATAATATTTTTAGATTTTTTTTTTTTTCGGTAATTACGGAACTTTAATGTTGAAACCTCTTGTTTCCTTATAATTCTAATTCCTCTAGTAATTGGAATCCCTCTAATACTAATTATTGATGGTCTTATGTTCGTTTCATTCTGTATCACTCATAGTAGTCTCTTCTGCTGAGTCAGGCTACTTACTACAGTGCTGGGATTTTTCCTTATGATTGCTGGATCATTAAATGCTTCCCCATTTAATTTTTTTCTTATTAACGTTTGGCCAAAACATAGTAAGGAAGATAGTCTAGCCCAGTAAACTGTGCACTGCGCAAGCGATAATAAAATTTGGTCTCTGGTCTTGACTGTGACACTAAATGTATAACCTTTGTCAAGTCACTTCATCTTTTTGAGTCTTAGCTTTCTCATTCATGAAATGGGGCAGTATGTAGTTATATCCCTTGTAGAAGAGATCTAATAATAAAATACACTGAAAAGGACATATTTAAATTTTCAGATTTAAAACAGCTATAAGGCATTAAAACTACTTCTCATTGTAAAAGAAAGGATGTTTTAATTTAAAATAATGAAAACACTTCTTACCACTGAAGTCGTAAAAATCCAAGACACTTTGTTTCACCTACAAACCAGGCTATTTCTTTGATGTAACTTATAGAGAGAAATAACTGGCCTTCTACACTTCCAACATGTTAATTCTGTGTGGGTAATTTTATAAGTTTGTCTTTCTAAGCTATTTTCAGTGTTGCTTCATTAAGAGAGGAGGGGAGAAGGGAGAGACTCCATGCCAGATGGGTGAGGTAGTAAGTTGGGATGCAAGTGATTGATTATCGATTATTACCAACTGAGCATAATTAAAAATAAATCTTGTTTTGGTTTTAAGGCTTTTGGGTCAACTGGGGGTTAGGATATGTATTTATACTCCTCTCTCCGCCCCCCGCAAATGCACACAGAGCTATACGATCCAGTTCTGAAGAGCCTGTCATCCAGATGAAGACAAAACACCAGGATAATAATTTCATTCATTAAGGGGTTGCAGGAGTTATTGTTCCTTTTTTCAAAGTCAGAAACCTGAGAGGCTATTACCAAATTTAAATTAAGCTCTGTACCTCTTTAAATTATGAAATCTTAGGCCAGCTGTCAGCAATTTCTGTGTCACAAGTATTCCCCAGCCTAATGACGGAACGCATATGGCCTGACTTAACGTTGCTGTGCTTCTCTCTTGCAGGAGGTTGTTCTCGCTCAGCCGCCGTCCAAACCCGCCCGCAGGAAGCTCCGGACGGAGGCGCAGGGGCTGGAGACCCCCGAGCTTTCTCCCACTGTAAATGTGACTTCTTCGCTGCCAGCCGTCAAGCCTCATCTCCCAGTCCAAAAGTAAAAACCTGTACCAAGCACGCCAAACTGCACCATGAGATCTGATGTGGCAGGGTTTGCTCTTTGCATAATTTTGTGCTTAATAGTTCTGGTTTTGAGAGTGCTTCACAAGATACAGGTCTCTGAAATCTACATCTGTCTTCTCAAACGCAGACTAAATATGTAGTGACTGTATAAGCTGGTAGTATTTGATTGATAGCCTTTTCAAAGGTGTCCCACCTCTGTGTCTGGTGGACATGTCTGAAGAGCAAGCCTAGCTGTTCAACCAGCATCTCTAACACAACTCCTTTTAGCTCCGTGGGTGTGTGGTTTTTCCTTGCACGTATCTTCTGGAATTTTGCTCATTCATGTGGACAGATACGACCAGATAAATGCCCAGGAAATTGAGTCATTAAATGCTTGATGTTGGTCATATCCTTGTGATATTTCTTCATCGCAAGGCAGGTTGGAAATGAGCTCGCCACTGGTATGAGCTGAGCCATAGACCACTTGTGATAATCCGATAATTGCCAAACCCAGCATGTGTTGTTTGGTCTCATAAATATAGCTGTTGAAGCTGTCAGCAGCAAAGACTTGTAGGGATTTCACTATGTATTTATTTAATAGCAATGGAGAAGGGGCTGTACAAATGGTAAGCAAAGGCACTTGAAGCCCTATTGGGTCTATACATCTCCCTCAACTGAAACAGTGTGCAAACGTTATAGCCTGCCTTCACCTGAAGCCTTGCAAAGACATCTGGTTCAGTCTGAAACAAAACGGAGCTGCCCAAATCAGTTGAGCGTTTCTTGGCAAACTGTTTATCAGTAAACTGAATCTGTGCTGCATAATTGCAGATTAGAATAAGTAATAAGACTCCTAAGATGTCCTTAAAGTGCTATTTTGTGCTTTGGGACTGCATATTCCATAGTGGTTCAAAGAAGGATAACAGCATTTGTTAGCGTCTCGACTTAATCGTCTCTTGCCTGTATCTTTCCTAAAATGTTTAAATGACGACAGAGGTATATCTCCCTGGTTTTTTATATTTTCCTACCATTATTACTTTATAGCCTATGGAGAGTAGTCTCAAGCAAAATCATGAAGCAGAAAACTGACAGTTCACTGGAAGATAACAGCATAAAGACCTGACTGTGCTGCGAAACAGATTCTGTTGCAAAGATCAGTGCTATCAGCTCTGTTAAGAGAAAAGAGCTAATGGGGACTGTGTACCACTGTGGACCTTATTTAAATAGGGCATCTGTTATAGATCAGATTTGTCATCAACGAGCTCTTGATGCCTCATGTAAAACTTTAAAATAAGCTGTTTGGAAAAGGGCTTGGATATTCAGCCAGTATTTTCTGTATTTTCTTTTCTTTTTCCTGTTGTTACCTCTGTTTCTTGGAATAGGTTGGTCCTTACGTACAGAGCTGTCTCTTTTTGTATCTGTCTGCCTAACTGTGATGTCCTCCCAATCAATTACCATGGGCTATAGAGTAATAATAATAATACTAGGAGAGAAATCTTTTCTTCAAGCAGCAAAAGAGATGAGGAAAGTCCATAAGCCATCTACCTGTTCCTGTTTGTGACATCAGATGGTTTTGATGGAAAGGACTGCTTTGAATGAAAGAAAGATTAATTTTTGAAGTAAAGAAACATCAGAAACAGCAGTGCCCCAAAAAATCTGAGACAGTATTTTCATGCAGATGTCCTTTCTTCCCACATAGAATGATTTTTGTATCTTCTGTTAACCACTCCTGAATCTTTAAACTCTGCAAGTGTCTGAAAACAGCTAAAGCAGAGATGCTGCAGTAAGTACAGCTATGCAGGGATTATTCTTAAGCTGAATCAGAATGCAGCGATTTTGAAATAATTGAGACAGCCTAAATGTTTCTGTCATTCAGGTTAACAAGTGTGACCGTTTTACTTTCAAATAGTCTACCTGATTCAGCCATCTCATTTCGGTGTTACGTGTTTCTTCTCTTTAATGTGTAGTTTGTACCTTGTCTTTGAAGTGTAGTCCAGTGTGTGTAGAGTACAGACGTGCAAAATGGATGGCTGGTCTTCTGGCATCAGCCACTGTTGAGACTCTTAATTGAAATGTTTTGTATTTATCTGTCTGGCAGACAGTCTTCCAAGCAGAAAAGGGCTATTCAGACCGCTATACGAAAAAACAAAGAAGCCAATGCTGTGCTCGCCAGGTTGAACAGTGAGCTCCAGCAGCAGCTGAAGGTAAGGAATGCATTGAAAATCGGTGACAAAGCTCCCTGCAATCAGTTACGTGTCACCTCCAGCAGAGAATCTTGTTCACCCTCTCAGATGAAACCTACTGCGTTATTTCTTGCTTTCTGGAAGGGAATAACTATACTGTATGTGTGGGTAGGATGAGATTTTCTGGGAAAAGTTGTAACCTGTGGGCCTACAGCTCCACTGGCAGTTAAAGTAAGTCTAAAGGGTGAACTTTGTCTTTCTGAAAAGTTTGATAATGTGATGGTGTCACCTAGTGCAGAAGAGCAACTCAAGCATAGATTTCTTGTCTTCTGATCAGTTGTGCTACATAACTGTCTCCTGGAGTCAGGCATTTGGTGTATATGGACTGACTAAACCATGCTTTACATGAACATCTAACAGTGATTTTTAATGTCTGCTGACTTGTCTTTCAACATGTTCTCAAGGGACTGTTTTCCTATAAATATCAGTTGTGGTTCTTCTGTTTTCTCAGTCCAAAGGTAGTACAGACTTCAGTTTTTCATCTGCTACAGCTTTTTCTTCCTTGGATGTTATGAACACACTTGTGTGGAAAGGGAGGTGAACCCCCAGTTACACTTTTTCTTCAGTCAAGGTGAAAGTTTGATTCCATGTTCAACTTTGCTTTAACGTAATTTCTTAACTGGCTTTCAAGGATCTCCCCAGACTGCTGCAGGGTGGATACTCTGTACTGAAATCATAGCAAAATATAGGACAGCGATAGAAATAAGAATGGAGATGAAAGCTTTTAATGACAGCACGTTGCCATCATTCCTTGGCTCAGGTCTTATCCGCTTCCATGTGCTATCTTCAGCGTGCTTAAACTGCCCGACCTTCACAAAACAGGCCAGTGCTGTTATCTGTATTTTACGGCAGGGTGAAGGAAGCACTTAAAGACAGAGCGATTTGCCTGAGTTCACACAAGAGCAGAGAATTGAACTTGTCCTTCAAGTCGTGTTGCTGCCTGGAAGCTTTCTATTGGAGCAGGGCCTTTATGTTTTTATGGGGACCAGAAGACTTGATGGGTGCCCCTCAGGCACAGCTTGCACTGAGGCACGGGGAGTGTTCAAGCGCACTCCCGGGCTGGGGCTGTGAGCCTGCCCAAATCGGGTACCAAAGCCTGGAGGAGTCACAGGTCAGCCCGGCTCCCACACGGGCTCCGGTGAAGAGCAGCCAGGCACAGGGGCAGCCTCGAGACCGGGAGAGGCTTTCCCAAAATCGCTGATCCCTAAAGCCTTCACAGTTAGTTTCTGACCTAGACTGATGATCTTCCTGACACAGCTGCCAAAGAGGTAGATTGCAAATCCTGTGTCGTCTTAGGCTAAATCTCGTTCATTTCCAAAAGGAGAGAGGTTGGTTGTGTGAACCAAAAATTCTCAAAAAGCAGTTTTGAGAGAAACGTGATTTCAAAATAACCTCATTATCTTTGGTAAAATTGCCAACCTGTGGCCAGCATCGCTGCGTCCCAAGCTATTCTACTGGCCAGTGGATGACTCCTTCTCTGTGATCATCCGAGCAAGTGATTGAGCCTCTGTATTGCCCCGCTGTAAGGAGGAGGCAGTAGGCGGCTGTGCGAGGTGGTTGTGTGGCATTGGTACAGTGTTTTGAGACTGCAAGGAGAGTTACTTAAACAGCAGAGCCCCTAGCCTCGAGTCAATGCCAGCAGTTTGCCTGGCTGCTCTTCACCGGAGCGGGGTGGTGCAAGCGAGCATCCCAAAAGTTACAGCGCGTCTCTCTCCTTCCCACAGGAGGTTCACAAGGAACGAATTGCCTTGGAAACGCAGCTGGAGCAGCTACGTCCCGTCACTGTCTTGTGACCTGTCGCACCGCCGTGCAGCGGCAAGAGCGGAGCACGCGTCCTGACAGCCTTGCAAGGAGAGGAATGCGGCATGGCTAGGCAGACTTTCAGCTGAGGTGGTGGCAGTGGGGAGGACTGGCTTGTCAGGTCTCCCTTCACCCTGCTGCGTGCATTTGCCTTTGCAGGTGAAGAAGGTACAGAAAACAAATATCTGACTGCCGGATATTTCCGAGCGGGGGGGGATGCTTCGCCTCTTTCCTCCCTCTTCCCAGCCTATTGTGTAAATGCAGTTTATCACTGAAATGAATAACCTGAGAGTATTTTATTTATGTAAAGAATTCCTGATTTATACGCGTTCTGGCAGCACCTCCTGCCCCGATCATTAAGAGGTACAGCATTCCTGAATTCTTGCTTAAATTTAAAACTCATCCTCTGAGATGGGCTTCTGGATGTTACTGATTCCTGTAGGATTGTATCATGGTAGAGTATCTGTGAGTTTAATGTACCACAGGAATAAAACTCACTAGACGTAGAGTCTTTATCCGCAATCATGTCAGATAATTATTTTCTTAGCACTGTTTATTATGCAATCACAGATGTATTTTAATGTTAGAGAACTTGTATTTTATAAGTTCAAATCATATGAGAGAACAGTAAAAAATACTAAAATTTAATTATTTTGGAAATTACAAAAAAAATCTGGTTTTTGAGCTATAACTGTTTCCTATCACCAGTGTTTGATCACTTGCTTGCAACTGCCAGTATCTCTGCATATTTTTAGCATGTTTGAGATCACTGGTTTATAGCTTTTTTTTCTTCTTCTTTTTTGTTTTTTTTAACCAACAGTTTATTTCTAACAAGAGCTTAAAAATGCATTCTGGGCATTTTTATAAAAGCTGTTCTATGTACATTTGTATTAGTTTGCTTTGTTGTCTTAAGAGCTGCTGATTTGTTTTAAGGATGTGTACAAGAACTGTATTTCCAAAAGAAGAAAGTTAGCAAAAGTGCTATATAGGAGGTTATAAAACGTGTGATGGAAATAATTGCCCTCTACAACAGGCTTTCGTTAAGGTTCCTTTGCACCTCGCTGGAGATGCTACTGGTAGGATGAAGCTGCTAATGCCCATCTGTTTTCTAAATGAAGAAACAAAGATTAATTTTTTTACCTGGGTGTGATCCAGGGCCAACTGAATTCTGTGGGAAGTTTTTCCATGGATGCAGTGGTCATTGGCTTCGGTCTCAGTTCTTGCCATGGAAGCTGGCTAACTAATGTTGCTTTATTTCTTGGGCCAATACTCTTGTATTGGGCAACTTCAGATGTAACAGCGTCAGCCCTGCTCCCTCCATGGATATGATGCATGCTTCACTGCAAGGGGATGTCACCTACCTGTTATCAGTCTTAAACATGACGCTGCACTGTTTCATATTCTGTTGTTCACTGACCTAATTTAAGTGTAGGCGTTTGCCTTGCAGAAACGGTGCAGCAGTTTTTTACCATTGTTGGTGTGATTTTCTCCCTGTAGCTATAAGATGGCCCTAGGGCTGAGAGGAAGGAGAAGCAGGTTTGAAGCAGCTGGGTAGCCTCCCTTCAGGGTGTATCATGGAATGGCTGCGGTGGGGTATCAGAGGACACCAGAGCAGCCAAACGTTTTGTTGAGAGATAAGAAAGACATCAGTGGGAATGTTTGAAGTGATGAGGAAACAGCCTAGTTTTGCGGAAAGGGATATATGGATGTGGGACACGGATCCAGGAGTCTGAAGGTGAAAATGAGCATTTGCAGAATTGTTAGTGAAAAATCTGGGTTTTAGCGCCTTGGTTTCGATTCAACTAAACATCACTTTGTCAACAAGCAACAACCGTTTGTCTGGATTTGGGACTTGTTTTGTGCGGCTGTTGCATAGCTGGGGTCAGATGGCCATTCCTGGTCAGTGACAAAATGCGAGAACTGCAAACTTTTCTGGGAAGCTGCAAAACAGCCACTGCCCTCCTGCTAGTAGTGGTACTGTTCAGAAGTTGTCATCACTTATTTCGTGTGTTTGTAACACCAAGTCATTCCTGAGATTTTAATGAGGTTAAGTGCTCACTCTTTGTTTGCTTTTTAGTTCTTACATTGTCATTTGATTAATAAGCCCCTACTATTCATTAGGAAATAACAATGACATGTTTGTTTTCTGTTTTATGGGTGATTTTTTAAGGAAAGCTTTTCAATGATTACAAAGAAGTGTGGACATTGCATTTTTAAGGCAGTGGAGGACTTTTTGATGTTTGATAGGAGCTTCCTCTAGAATAATCCCCCATTTATTTCACTTGGGTTATTCATGGAATAGATGCTGTTCAAAGGAAGAGTGGAAAAGTCTGCTGCTTTATATGTCTTTTTCAAATGTCTCCCTTCTAAAATACAGGGTGTTTTTTCACTCACTGGAAATTAGGATACTTGGTTAGCCAACAATGAAATATTTACTCAGTTGTTACTCTACCACAGGACTTAATAAATTCAAAACCTAATCATCCCTGCATTTTTAGGGATGCAATCAAATGCCCCACTCAGCTTCAAGACCTAGAGTGTGAGCTGATTTGTATTCTGTCTGGTGAAATGTCGGCTATGATGATGATACACTACTTCACATAGAGAGTAAAGTGAAATATTCAAGGAGAAATGTCAGTGCGTTATACATACGATGCAGGAAGTTATTCTTCTGTATGTCTCAGTACATAAGCATTCGTGATAGCCCATGCAAAATGAAAAAGCATCTCTGGTTTTGGGGGGCTGTTAGCATTTTGAGAGGGAGAGGAGAATGCATCATGAAGCTATAGACAGTGCTTCCGGCAGTTGCTCCATGCAGCCACGCTCATGGCTACTATTAACAGGCCCTGGCTGGTCAAAATTCACATTTAAATCCAGTATCACAGATTTTCTCCAAAAATATTTTTCCTTTGGAAAAATGTGGGTACAGCAAAGTCGTCATTTCTTGCAGAAGTCTTTACTTTCTGAAACTTTGGATGGGAGATGCTTCTAGACCCAAAGAGTTCAGAAAGGGAGACCTCACAAGCAGTTTGCTCAGTGTTCAGGACGCTTTCTTGAGCTACAGGAGAGCGATCAACTTTAAGCCCCTGATGTGCTTGACCCAGAAAGCAACGAGGACCTGCCTGTCCCAGCTTATGGCCCGGCTGAGGAGCGAGAGCAGCTTCCCACACGTGAGGTCTCACTCTCCTCAGTTCACGGTTTCTGTAGGTATTTATGCAGAGCAGAATGTGCCCAGCAAGAGGGGATAACTGGAGCAGGAGCTGGAGCATGGCTTCATGAGAGGATGGGTAGACCTGGTGCCCCTTTCTAAGCCTCCAATTTCATGCAGCTCTTCTGGTTTGGACAATTAAATATTTTTGTCTGCGGGACAAGACTAGGCGGAGCAGATAAGGATCCTCCTCAGTGTGTGTGTAAGTGTGCGCTCATGTGTCTTCCTTTTGATCATGCATTTCTTTATGGATCTGTTAATGTTCATATCACCTGATACCTCTCTATGAAATATTTGTTTCAATACATGGTAATTCAGTGGTGAAAAAAGAAAAATGCCTAGCTAAGTGTAGCGACTGGTTGCCTTTGTAGATCAAGCCATTTTTATTTGAGCCTTTAAATATAAATAATGACCTGGTAATTAAGCAAGGCAAACAGTTCCCATTTCAGAGGCATTCCTTTAAGTAAACTGCCTGTGAACAAACATTAATCCTTCATGATCAGCGTCCTTCTCCTGGTTATTAAATTTATGCTAGGATACAGTGGAAACATTACCACCTCTTTCCAGACAGTTCTCAGTTCTGTCTTCCAGAGAGTTTTGCTGATGTAGCAAAAATGTCAGTGATTAGTGGATTCAGCCCTGTTACTGGTAAGTTGGTAAATATCCTTTTTAACTCAAAAGATTATCTCCAAACTGTTTTCATGTGTGTGGCAGTAGTTTTGCTGCTGGGAATCCTGTATCCCCATCAGGGAGAGGAACTTGTTCGGCTATCATCCAGACAGTCCCAGCTTGACACTGCCAGGGCTAACCAGCACGGCTTGGTGATGACTCGCACGGTAAAATGACCCCAAAGGGATGGTTGGGACTTGGAACCCTTCACAGGAAGCGTTTAGGATGGGCATGATATGAGAATTGCCTTTTGATGGTATATAAGCTGCTTTCCTCCCAGCTGAGCTTCCAGATCAGGAGAAAGAGAGCCTGTAAAAGTTGCTAGCCAGGGAATGAGGGGCGTCCGTTTTCCAGTGCCATCAGCCCTTTGGCCTTCAGCACACACGATCCTTGACAAGAAAATACATGGGGTTATAAAAGAAGGAAGAGAGGCCCTCATGAAGCCACATATTTTATTGACTAAAGAGTAAAAGTATTTTTTCAGGGGGAAAAAAAAAATATCTAAGTGATGTAGTACCTTTGAGAAGAGATGAGGTATTTTGAAGCTTTTTTCAGTTATCTTCATGATAATGTGCTATGAACATATGCATTATGTTTTACTCTGTTACTGATTTTTTGATATTAAAAAATTGTATTGCAAGCATTATCATTGTTAATCTAAAAAAATACCCTGAGGCTATTATATGTTTGAATTTTAACTTATAAAGTAGATAGCCAGATTTAAGCAATTTGTTTTCACAGCTGCAGACTGTCCACGTGGTAAGCTGCAAAATGTATAGTGTTCTATACTGTGCCCATCTAATTTTGGAAAATGTATGTGATATGGAGCTGGGTGCTACATTAAAATAAGTGTCCAATAACTTCAAATTGCCTTGCTTTTGTGGTTTATTTAGGATGTCGATTGTGCAGATCTGCCAGGAGAGCAGAAACTGACTCGCTGTGGAAAAAATATAGCGTTGAAATGGCTGACCTTCAGCTATGAAAGATGAAATCACTTATGTTGGGATTGTGTGTATGCGAGAGAGAGAGAGAGGGAGACTTATTTAAAGTGAAATCATATTTCCTTAGGCTTCAGTTAAGTCAAAACTTCATCTTTACTTTGTCAGGCCTCGCTTTGTCAGAATTCAGACTTGGCTCCATGATTAAGCCCGAAGAGGTGCACCCTTTTCTAACGTGGACAGCACCACCATGAAGGAAAAGCCCTTCCAAGCCTCCAGCAGAGACCTTTGGTCGGAGGGTGCCCAAGCAGGAGCAGCAAGAGCCGTTCCCCCCAGCACCCCCGTGATCAGTGTTTTTGGCCCCTCGTCAACTGCAAGAGCTGAAATTAAACTGGGGAAAGGAAAACATTTGAAGAGCTGGCCTTCACAGGCAGGGAGCTGGAGGAGACGGTGTAATTCTGCTCTTTAACTAGTGTGATTTTTAAGAATTATGTCACAGCTATTCAAAGAGCAGGGCTTTAAAAGAGGAAATAATTAGTGATAAATTAATTCTTACAGCATTAAGCTATGACAAGGGATGTTTTATTGGCCTAAAAGTATGTCTCTGGTGCACGTGAGGCACAAGGCCAAGGCGCTAAAAACTTGTAAATATCCTGTAGGGAGCTATTCTGCATCGGCAGCGGGATGGATTTAGATGGCTCTTCCATTCTTAGTTTTTACAGTTAGATGGTACTCTGGGGTGCCTTCGTGCAGCTCTAGATTGGCTCTCTGTATTCAAATTCACGTTTCCAATGATCATCTTTAAAAAAATAACAGATGCATCTTCCTGCTCTAGAAAAAAAGTTGTTAGTGGAAGTGGGAAAGAGAAGAAATAGGAAAAGCTTCAAAAGTCCTTTTTTTATCCTTCTGCTCGTTTTAAGGTAACGCTGATTCGCAAGCGTGCCTGCTTAGATGGGATGCTTACATGGCTTCTGCAGCAGAGCAGAAGAAAGGAAAATAAACAAATGAAAAAATGCCCTGGGTTTCCATAGCCGGATCAGAGCTCCTCCACCTGATGGTCTCATCGCTCCTCCTGTTTTACCTCTCCCGCCAGCCCCCCGGGCACTGCATGCCCTCAAACAAATGCACCGTGGAGCGGGAGGCCTTGGGTACATGAAGTCAGCTTGCGGCAGGCTCTCAAGTCCCCAGTGTTCCCTCAGCACCCGCTGTTTTGGGGACGTGTCTGGAAGGAGCAGCATTAGCTGTGTCACCCCAGTAGTCCCCCTGCTAAACGCTGAATCGGTATTCCCGGTTAAATCCTGAATTGGTTTACGTTTATTTATTGATTGCTAACTTAAATAGCACAAGCTAGGAAGAATGTCTTATCTGAGGATGTTTTGAGGATGCTTTATGCATCAGAAATGTGATGGGCTAGACAAGACTAAGGCTATATATTGCATCTAGTCTGTTTTTTTGCGGGAGGGAGGAAGGAAGAAGGGGATTCTTGCCTTAGCTAGGCTGCTGCCACAAGAAACGTCATTTTTTTACTTCCCATCCTTGGTTCACGTAGGGAACTTACTCATCACTGAGCTCTGTTCTTCAATGAAACATGGATATAACAGCTGGCAAATGCACAGGTAACGTCTCTCTGCCACAGGCCCTCCACCAGGACCTCCTCACCCTGCGGAGATAAGAGGTAGCCAAGCAGCGATAGCGTGTCCAGCCCTGTGACAGCAAATGGCATGCAGAGCCCAGCAAGGAGGAAAGCGGAGGAAGCAGTGCGTCGGCTCTGGTGGGACCACGACGGAGGGAAAACGTGACTCGGGAAAAGTAATCATGCTTCTGAGGTAGCAGGGAAGTCAGTGCACCTCCACCACCTTGCTCCACCCCCATACAACAGAATAAAGTGCTTAAGAAAGCTCTGCTGGACACCTCGCTATCAGGAGGCTTGAATGTAGGACTGCTACACAAGCTATTCCCTTCCAAGGTCACTTAAGGAATTCAGTAGTTCGTGCTGCCTGTCACAGGTTTAGGGTGCGTTAAGTCAGCAATACCAGTGTTTGGCAGACCGATACAAGGCGTGCATTGTTCACTACAGTTTTCATGCTCTTATCTGAGAGGGAAAAGCCAGCACATGATCTCACCTGGGTCTTGTTTCCCAGCCTCGTGCTGTTCCTAAAGGACAGAGAAATAATGGCTTCCTGTGTCATTAATGAGTCCTTACAGCAATTTCCCTTCAGACTAATAAGCTTTGGTGATGGAGGTGTGCACTTCCAAAAGCGATTAACCCTCAGGGGCGGGCGTGCTGGGAGGCACCCTTCTCTGCCAACAGAAAAGCAACTCCCTTTTGGGTGTCTCAGCTTGGATGCTAAAGAAACTAATGCTGCCAGAGCCATCAGTCACTTGAAGCTATCAGCCAAAATGTCTCCTGGGATTAAAAGACCCCTCCTTGGGAAAAATTTTGTTTCCAGTGCTTGGTACCATACTACATGGCAAAAAGAAAAAAAAAAAAAAAAAAAAAAAAAAAAAAAGGAAAAAGCTGTTGCTTTGATCGTTCTCCAAATAAGTGGGTAATTGTGTTATCCAGGTGCCTCTTCAGGGCTGTGATTTCTGAATTTGTTAATGCAAAAATCCTCAGTCAGAAACTTTGATCCAGACATCCCAGGACTTCTAGGGGGCTCTGATTTGGAACTGGCCTTCATGTTTCACCCCAACCTATTTACTCCAATCACCCACATTAGTGCAAATAGTAACACATACTTTTAAGCCTGTATGTTTATTCTTACAGCCTTTCAAACTGCTGTTGCGGGTGTATCATGCTCCAATTAGAGCTGGCCGTTAAGTGTATATGGAGCTATGTCAAAGCGCGAGGAAGTGAGTAACAGATATTTGTGTCAAGTGTGGCAGGCGGAAGGGCTAGCGCTGGACCGCAGGGGCTGAGGCAGAGGCAGGCCAGCAGTGTCTTTCTCCTGCTCTGAATTTTACCACCATGGGTAAGCTCTAATTTGAGGAAGAAAAATGCAGTTTGATTTCCCCCACCTTAGTTATGAAGCTAACTTAGCTTAATGCATATTTTAATGGGTTGGACCCTCAGCCGTACTTTCTTACTCTTCCCTCTAGTTTGATTCATTGCCTTGTTTTCTAAATTTGTCTGGCACCCTGCAATCGCTTGGTTTTGCACAAAGTGGAAAGACTGAGCAGAGTGCGTGTGCTTACCGGCTGGTCCTGCTTTCAGCCCATGGCCTGGGAGGCTTGGCATGCTTTTGCTCTGGCACACAAATGTATGGTTGGGTTTACGACTCTGCTCTGGTTTGATTCTGGAGGTGGCTTTGGCTGCAGGTGACGAAGCACAGGGGCCTCTTCATGACATATCGGCTGGGTGAAGATCATCTCATTGTGGACTTGCAGCTTTGCAAGCTGGATATTGAAACGGTCTGTGGAAACCTGCACTTGGCTCAAACTTTGAGCACAGAAACCCGAGGGTGCTTGACAGAGTTTGGGAAAAGTTACAGAAACGATATTTGAGACTAATAGCAACGCTAACGCAGAACACGTGGAGCTGTTGCTCCAGGTTGGCCCATCTCATCCAGGATGTCACTCTGACATTGGGCAGTGCCAAAAAGTGTTGGAGGAAAAGGGAAGAACCCCAAAGTTGTCAAAAACGGTTCAGTGAATAGACTTTGGATGACCACTGCCTTGGCTGACGCACTGGCGTTTCTTCTGGCATCTCTGGAACCTGAAGCAGGGACTGCTGCAGTCTGCTGAAGGCCAGCATCTGTTGCACTTTTGACCACAGCAATTTCTCTCTTCTGTAAATCGAGACAGAGGAATACCTGTAATACACGCTCAGCAGTATAACCTCTGTACAAACGTATTTACAGAAGTTTCTGCTTTACTTTTCCATTTGCCATTCATTATTTGGTATGGGGGTTTTTTATCATTTCCTGTGTTATTTTTCTCCAGTATAGAGAGAGGAATTCCCATCTGTTCAGCCTGTCTTTTTCCAGACATTTCTTTGTCTCTAGTTGGTTTTTCTGCCTCTCTCTGGGACTTTTCTCCTTCCTTTTTTTTTTTTTTTTTTTTTTTTAAAATAGGTAGCCAAAACTGAAGCCAGTTGTTGTCACCTCATTTATAAAGCAGTGACTCCGTAACATACAGCATCATGACACCCAGGAGTTTTTACTACCTTTTTTTTTTTTTTCCCCCCCTCTATCTGGCAGCCCTGCAAACATCAGCTGGCATCCTGGAAGGGTGGGATCATCCTCACGGATTGAGAATTTGTAAATAACACTGTACAAGTCAGTAAAAGAAGGTGTGAATCTCTGTCTCTCACTCTCTTTTCTTCATGCTTGCATCAAACCTGAGGCATCATTTTAAAGTAATAATTTTTTTAAACCATCAGAAGCGTATGTGAGCCACCCTGCCCCATAGCAGGTACACTCTGTAACCGTGCATTTCTCAGAGAACTGCATGGAAAAGTTTCTGCATGAGCTGGGGAGAAAAACTCCGGCCTTAGCTGACTGAGAGCCTGTATCTCCCTGAAAAACAGTGCTAAAAAAATGTGTCTCTTCAGACAGATAAAAATTGTCCTCTGACCTTGTGCGCTTTGATTTCCGCTCCCTCAGATAATGGCATCACTGTGTGCATCCCCTGAGAATGCAAATCCCAAGCTCAGGAGCTGCTCTGTGGCTTATGGTAATGGTAACTCTGAGCCTGGGCTTGGGAAGCTCCCAGGGAGAAGAACAGTAGGACAAGTTTGCAGGTAATTTTACATCCTGAGGTGTCTCATTAGCAGTCTAATCTATTTATTCTCAAGAAGAAGAAGTGGGATCAAAGGCAGAAGAGGAATGAGATATCAAAATTAGTTCTAATAAAATTAATATCTCAATTTTTATTAAATTTATGTATTTTTTGCTCCTCTTTGAATTTTGCAAAGCCTTTTGAGAGTTGCTCTCATCGTTGTGCTCAGACATCACTGCACATTTTGCCTTATGCAGCTGTCTTATCATTAGGGAAGAAGTAATAATTCAGGCCTCAAATTTAGCTTTTGTCTAAAAGAAAATCAGGTTGATTATTTACTGCCTACACAATAGGTTACCATATAATCCTCTCATCTGTTAGAAGGGCACAAGTTATTTATGTTAATCCTCAACCTAGATGTATGTGTTAGTAGCTGTTACTTTTTGACAACAGTTTCGTTAAGTATCTTTTAATACAATGGGAAGTGGGTGACATACAGGGGAACGTGAATTTGCTTGCTGCATGTGTAAGTTTGCTGTAGGCAGGTGCTGAAGGCTTCAAGCAGTAATTCTGCAGGTCACAGTAGCCACAGTACTCGGAAAGACTGGTCTGTTTGCGTTGTGCAAGTTGAGTGAAATGCAAAAGTAAATACACATCGTAAGTGGTAAATTAGATTTTAGAAGTGCTGTAGGGACTTAAGAAATTAGTAGGAAAACCAACTTTATTTTAAAGGAGTTGATCCTCACTTTCACAGTGTCGTGTTGGCCAAGGTGTTGCAAGCCCCAGTGATTCAAATGTATGACTCCAGCTTTCAAAATCACAAGGTGGGCTTAAAAACAGCGAGAACTGAAAATTGAATGGGAAATTTGTTTAATGTGACTTCTGGCTCCTGAATCTTTATTCAGGGCACCTTTTTAATGCCTGACCACAGATTTTTCAGAATTAAAGCTAAGCTTACTTTTTTTTAATCCCTTGCTTCCAGCAGCTGGAGCTTTAAGAAATACAGTCAATACTCAGAGAGAGCAAATAGGCAGCAGTGCTGTTCAGCTGTCGATACACACGTAACAGCATTGCTGCCATCTCAGAGCATTGTATCTAATGTGTAAATAATAGCCATATTAAAAAAACTCAATCAGGTTCTGTATTATCCTGTTCATTCTCAAAAAAAAAAAAAAAAAAAAAACAAAAGTTTCAGGAATTACATCATTATTTTGCACGGTTTTTATTTATTCTGAATCAAAATACCTGAAGTGTCAAAATGCCTAATATTTTAGTCAAACCTGTCCTGTCTCTGGTATCAAGCACAGAGCCTGAAAGCTGCCAGACTGACATGCCTGGATGTGAGGTTCCCATTGCTATAAATAGAAGGAGCGTTTCCAGCTTCTCTTCTAAAGGTCCTTCTACCAGCAGAGAGTTCAGTAATTGTGGCCCTGCTTGAGCAGGAGGGTTGGACCAGGTGATCTCCAGAGGTGCCTTCCAACCTCAACCAGTCTGTGATTCTGTGATTAATACAAGGTCAATATTGTCCCATTAGAAATCGTAACATCACATCTGTATTAACCACCATATCCAGCTTTAGAAAAGAAATTAGAAGACATTCCTTGCTGTATTTTGCTTATGTATTATAGCCTGCATATATTTCATGTTTAAGCAGCAGCCTATCATAATTATTTAGCTGAGTGTTTCTACGGGGAAAATTCATGAAACCGAATTCTTGTTTCTGTGCCCTGGAGAGGCAGGAGAGCAGTGGTCTTTGCTCTGAAAACACTTTGGGGGCAGAGAAATCACAGCCTATATTTCTGACAAAGCCAGCCTGTTACTACAGCTCCTTCTCCTCCATCAAAAACCTCTCTCAACCCAACAACGTTGGCCGGTACCACCAGCCTTCCTTGGGGCAAACATTAGTGCATAACCCACTTTTTTGAGGACTGACGTTTCACAGAGACTGAATTATTTAATCAGCAGTGACCTAATAACATGTATGTGGCAGGTGCAACGGGGCTCAGTGAACTAATGAAGTGTGGACGGCCCTGGCTCAGGAGTCTGGGGGATGAATCGGGAAGCTAATACGGGATGAGCCAGCCGAAGAGATTATTTTCTTGCACAGGCAACGGGGAGAGCTCCACAAAGCTGTCTGAAATCCTGCCTTCCGAGAAATCCACTCCTTTAAGCTTGTGGACTGGATTCTTTGGCCCCTCAAAGGGAGCCAGGACACCCTTCCCCTTCTCTGTAACCAGCTGACAAGGAAATAGGGAGACCTGGACTTCACTCAGCGTCAGCGTGAACGCAACTGGAAAACCTTTCCTGATGCTACTGACTGCGGGCAGGTGCTGAACCTCGCCAGCCAGCGTCCTGCGCAAGGCACAGCGGCGTTAAGCCCGTGACAGGCAGCTGCTCGTAAAAAAAGGTATTAATGGAACAGGTTACAGTTGCATTAATAAAATGTTATCCTGAGGAAATAATCTGATTAATTCTGAGAGGAAAAAGGGCTTGAGGCTGTCACTGCTGTCATGGTGTTTGAATATTTGCCGCCAACACTGCAGATGAGAGTCTGGCTCTCGGATGCCTGCCCTGAGAAAGGAAAGATTGTCCAGGCATTAGGGCATGAGCCAAGGAAATCTGGATTCAAATCCTTCTCTGCCACAGCCTTTTCTGCGGCCTCGGGAAGCCATCAGATGTGGGGTTAACCTTGCTTAATTCCACCTGGGTAAGAGCTAGAGCTCTGGTGTCAGCTAGTCGTCTGGGCTCCCTCTGCATTAACAGGGAGCGAAGAGCACTTCTGGAGGGCAGCTCCTGCAGTGCTACCAAGCTGGTGAGCACAGGAGGGCTCCCGGCACCTCGCCGTGGCCCTGGTCACAATTGTGCCTTAAAGCACCTTGCGGCAGCGCTGCCCTCTTGCCTTCCCGGCCCCGCAGCTGCTCCTTCCCACTCTGGCAGTGCCCTGCAAGCCCTGCTGCCACCCGGATCAAGGAAGAGAAATGGGTGAACGCCAACCTGGCAAAAAATGGGTCTTTTTAACCCAAACCAATGCCTTCCATTGGCTTGCTGTGAGGCCCTTTGTGCTGGCAGGAGGGCAGCAGAGGTGGGAAACAGGTGGGGGTGATGGGCACATGGGGAGCAGGACTGCCAGAAATGGAGACCTTAAATAGGTGCTTGGTTTTTAATTGGTTGGCACGAGGGGTGGTGAGCCCCATCATCAGCCTCTCTGCGTTGGCCCAGAGCACTTCCCTCTGCCGAAGGGAGGGTGTGTGTGCTGCCAGAGAGACGGGTCTTGCCCCAGCATGGGGGCAGGCAGGCGCCGGCTGGGCAGGTGCCCCGAAGAGGGGGTGGGAAAGGGAAGCCCCCAGATCCTGAAATACCAACAGAGACTGGGAATGCCTGGGACAAACGCACTGCAGGTGAGGGTTCGAAACCGTCATCAGTATCACCCTCCCTGCTGGCAGGCAAATCCAGACCCGGCAGCGTCGGCACCTCTGGCACAGCCCGACAGCTGGCTGGGGGCAGCGACCCAGCAGCTGGGACTGATGAAAGGAAGGGCATGAAAGAGGAATACCCTGCCTGCGAGCTTTGCACGTGAAACAGCCGTGAACGCAGGCAGGTCCCTGTTTGCCATACAGGTGGCCTCTGCCGTGCTGAGTGCACAGGACAACCCGGCCACCCGGAGGGACCCTCGCAGTGTCCGAGTGCTCAGGCACACTTCCCATTTTTGAAAGGTAATGTCGAGGGTGAGCGAATGAGGCGGCCTGTGAGGCAGGTATCCTATTTTTAGCTCTCTTCGCCCACACAGAAGCTTTTTAAACTTTCTGAGGCCATGAAATAGTGTTTCAGCAGCAGACAAAAGGCGAAGTTGCGTCTAAGCACATGCTTGTATTTTGCAGTCACCTTGTTAGAGAGGGTCCAACCTGTTGGACACTGTGGGGACAGGAAGACACATATACACACACACATGCGTGCACACACCTGCCTGCAGTGACGGCTGTGGCACGGCTTCGGCAAACAAGCCCAGGAGCCCATGCCGTCTCCCACGTCTACACTCAATAGCCAAATAATACCTTTTTCTGCAAATAACGTCATTAACTGTGATGAGATCCAGCCATGAAAAGAATTAAGGGTATTTGACCAAATAAGGGCAGAGCCATATCTTCACCCAGCCCCGCAGAGAGATTTACAGCAGGCCAGGGCTCCGAGCCGCACGTTGCAGAGGAGCCCTTTTCCTAGGCATTTCTGCAGGGGCAGAGTACCACGGCATGGTGTCATGTCAGTGTAGCGCCGCGACTCATCACCGCAGCGGCTCAGCTGGTCCGTGTGTGCCCTTAATCCATGCCAGCCTGTTTCTCACATCGAGTTGTTTTGAAAGTTTGAGAAAGTTTGCTTTACTCTTGATTTCTCATTTCTGCACAGTTCATTCCATCTGGGCCTGAAAGTCAAAGCACTGAAATGTTGCAATAACAGCTGTGCTTGTAAGCTTTCCATCCCAGCTCATAATTAAATGCAGAATATCTCAAGAAAAACTCATATCTAGACAAGACAAGCCCAGCTGTTAAAAAAAAAAAACCAAAAACAAAAACCTGAAATAAACATCTGAATCTGTAGGTGCTTGTGCAAACCAAAGCCGGCTTTCTTCTTCTCAGGTTAAAGATTTAGCTGAGGTCACAAAGGACTTTTGCCTATTGTTTAAACCTGCTGGTGCCGAACTCTTGCAAGAACTTGTAGTTGTGTTAAGCAGCTATTGGCAGGGACACAAAGTGTCCGCAGCCACGGCCGTCGCTCCCAGCATCTATCATCTGAAAAGACTGATTCTCTCCAGGCACTGACTGAGCTTGTTAGCTCGCCCTGCGCCTGCTGCTTCCCAGCCTGCGAGCCAGTGCAGGGGCATGGATCGGTGTTGGTGGTCCCAGAGCTAGAGGGGAAGGTAATTTGCTCAAGGCTGGCTGAGGGTAGGGCTTCATCCAGAGCCAGCTGGCCTCAGCCAAGATAGGATTGGCTGTGCCTGTGTGTTATTGATAGGAAGAGACCTACTTGATTATAGATTATGTCTATCATCTGTCAGGCTGGCTTGCAGAGTATGGGGAGCTGAGCAAAATGTGAGCACGTCAGAGCAGCTGACCTGAACAAACATTTATTTTTCCTCTGTTTGATTGGGACTTTTGTTGGTTTTATTTTGCCTACTGACTGCAGCACAGTGAACAATACCTGGGCACCCCGAGTTTGGGTTAGCACAGTGCAGTCCTCCTGGGAGCACTGGTGGGGGACAGTAGGTAGCAGTTGCCTTGTGTGGGTACATCTCACCCAGAAAGTACCCGTGTCTCACCCCTGGTTTCCATGGTCCAGCTGAGGACAGCTCTGGAGGATCTCTAAAAGCTGGAAATGGCCTGGGACCTCCTCTCTTGAAAGACCGCCTAGTTTTTTCACGGGGTCACACTTCAGAGTTTCAGCTGAAGAGCAGTGGCTTGGGTTTGGTGTGGGCAGCCTGGGGTCCAGCCCAGAGATCAGGCTGCTGGAGGCACCCGGGCCCCCCAGGACAGCTCACTGGGCAGCACCCGCCAGACTGGAGGGCGTCCAGTGCCCCCCAGTGTGGGTCTGGGCAGTACTGCCAAGAAGAGGTGCTCCAGCTTCTCACCTGTAGATGAAATGAAGACACCAAAGCATTTTCAAGAAGGGGTCTTTCTCTTCCTTCAGCCTATAAAATCTCAATCTGTTCATTTTTGGACCATATTTATTCCTCCAGGCTTACAAGTAAAGGGTGGGAAGAGGATCGTTTAAAGGGAGGAATGGCAAGTGCTTGTTCCCAGGGGTGGGGGAGGGCATTTGGAAGGGAATGCTGCACATCAGCGCTTCAGTGGAAGGTGCTGTATTGTACACGCACTTGAACTCTTGGAGAAGCGTACTTCATAAATCAAGGAAAAGCTTCCCTGAAAACAGAAAATCGTAGCAAACGGGAGGTGATGGGTAAATGCTCATGTAGTTCACGGCTACCTCGTTCTTCACAGAATTAGCCATTTACCTCAACATTAAAATGTTCAGCAGGAATTAAAAGGAGACGTATCTAGTCTTTGTAGTTGTGAAATGAATTTTGAAAAATGTGGATCGAGTGCAAACTGCCACTGGGTTTTCTTCCCAGGTCTACAGAAGTCTTGAAACCACAGTTTTGAGAGAGGCAATTAAATCCTTAACCTAAAGATGTGCATTGACATGCAGTGTTGTTAACAGTTCCCTTACTAATCACTTCTGTGGTCTTAATCAGCTGACACATGCATTCCTCGACTCCAGACAGCTTCTCAGACAGCCAAAAGTAACGACCCTCCTCTAACGCAACCCCTACGACACTTCCTTAATACTTTCCATGTTGCACATGTTTTCTTAATATACAAAGCTGTGGTATATTGAATTTGTGGGGGCAGCATAAAATTAATATAAAAACAAATAACACTGAATCTACCATGCTTATTTGATTACACCGGTTTGTATTCCCCCCGCCTCGGTTCAGTGAGCTAGCTGACAAATTCCCAAGCTCTTACGCTGGAGCTCTGCAGAACTTGGGGGATTTGTTGGAAAATTTAGTTCAAGCTTACAACCCTCTTGAGAGGGAGGGCCAAATTCCCCTTTCAGTTATAAACTCTAGATGACAGGAGACTTCAGCAAGAACCTCAGTCAGACTGTTATCACCTGCAGTAACTTCCCCTTCTCAGTGAGGCTCCAGGAGGACAGGTGTCTCCAGACCTAAAATAGTTCCCCCGCCAATGCTTAGCTTCTCGCTGTCCTGGCTCCTGTAAAGAAAGGAGGTCCATGGGTTGCCCTTGCTGTCCCGTGTCCAAGTTGACTCTCCAGGAAGAAGGTTGCTGAGATGATGCTTTTGCTGCAGCTGGTAAATATTGCCATTAACCAGCCTCGCAGGCTTTGGGCACAGAGACTGGAGGATGACTGGCATTTTTCAAGGTAAACAGGGGGATTTAGTTGAGAAGTAGCTGCTGCCACAAATGTTAGCCTAGCTTTCAGCACCAATGGTGATGGTTGGTGTGTAATGTCAGCTCAAGAGGAGAGGCCGTAACCTTCTAGGGAAAAAAAAAAGGCCCAGTGGGCACGAATGAGAAATGCACTGCATACTGCTTAATCCTCCTTGACTTAGGGCTGACTGGAGGATCAGGAAAGCTACATTTTGTTTCCAAATTTAAATAAAAGATAATTGATGCTGTTTCTTCCAAAAAATGCAAACCGTGACTATTTTAAAACATCAGAAAAATCCTCAGTAGATTAAACTTCAGATAATTTCAAAATAAAATTTTTTTTAAAGATAGATAAATTTGGTCTAGCTTTCCCAGACGTGACCTGTGACTTTAGCTCTTTCAGTTTTGCCTGCTCAATATGGGGCACCTTAAAGGGACTTGAGTTTGAGAAGCTTTGAAAATGAAAGACTTTTGGTTTGTCTACGTGGACAGATATGGAGGGAGAAGTCAGGGTTTGATGATCTTCAGCAGGCTCCTGGCTATTCCCCTTCCATCAGACCACCAGCACATCTGCACCTCGCCCCACCACCTGTCCTCAGGTCCTCGTTGCTCTTGATTTAGATATCCCCAAGGGTCATTAGGGATTTTAAAAAGCTGTCTTTTCCCCAGTCATGCCTCTGGAAAGGCTGCTCAAGTTTTGTTTGTCCCTCATTTTTGATGCTCTTTTCTGACCTTGTTTTCCATTTCCCTCAGCTTGCACATGAAAGCGAGCCACTGCTGCTTCCCAGTTCACCTGCCCATTTCCCGCTGATCCTGATGAACTGTCCGTAGTTACCTGTGTGAGTTGTACATACACAGGGCAGGGTTTGTTGACTCAAGGCACTCCATCATTTTTCCTTATTAGAGTTATAAATCCATAGGGTGATTTTACTTTTTGGATTAGAACCTGTTTTAACTGAAAACTTAGAAAGCCTCGAAGCCTATGACCAGTGCGTGTCCCCCCAAAAAACAAAAAATGAAGAGAAGGAAAAGAAAAGAAAAGAAGAAAAGAAGAAAAGAAAAGGAACTTGGCAACAAAGAGTGGTTGATGGTGTCCTTTTAGTTGCATCAGAATCGAGACTAAGAGGGAAAAAGTTTGCAGTAATCGAAGACAGCACTGGATCTGAATCCACAGACTGAGACTTTGGCAGCATTTGAAATGTCAGCCTGCATCCTGTTCCCTGTTTCATCTACCTCCCCTGCGTCTGTTTTGCACAGACAGAAACAAAGTTCACATCCACCTTCCCCACCCTCCCGTGACCGCCCCACAGATCTGCATTGCAGGTTGTGCCCCGCAATGGCCAAATGAGCTCAGGTGTGTGCACACGTGTGTGGGCTCGAGGGCAGCTCCCGACCTCCAGTGCTTTCAAACCAGGGCTGACCACGCTGCCTACCACCCTGCGACAGAGTGCTTTCGAGAGCAGCATGGTGCCTTCCCAGCCACGAGTGTGCCGCATGTACCACCAGCTTGGGGACCTCTGGCATTTTCAGTTGACAGCAGTTGTCCTCTGCTGCTTTCTACATTGCTGTCTTTTTCTTTGACTGACTCCTTAATGCCCCTGATTAATACTGAAGTGTCCTGTTTGATGGCATCATTTCTCATAATCCTCATTTCTTCTTCCCATTGAAGACTAATCTTCCTCAGGTTGGTCACCTTCTGGAAACCGGGTATTTTGGGTGCTTGGGAGGCAAGGCTGAGCTGACCTCTTCTAACTCTCTTCTTGAATAGTTATCTGCCTGTCCCACAGTGGCACTTCCTTCCCAAAGACAGAAATGATTCCTGAGATGGGATTATGGGATCAGGGAACAAGAAGAACTATGCCAACAGCCTCCATGCTCTTTAAAAACACCCCCCCATTTCTACAAATCTCCATCACGTCAGGGGTCACTCAGCTTCTCCGAAGCCAAGTTCATGCTCTGAAACCAAGAAAGTCTGCTCTCTGGGGGACATCTTGACGTGTAACCCACTTCCCAGCTGAACCACACCTTGAAAGAAGTATTGCTGTTTGAATAAAGCCCCGAGGCAGACCCCATGCCATGCAGATGGGAGCAGACAGCAGGAGGTGTTTGAGCAGGGAGAGCGGACTGCAAAGGTTTTGGTGGCAAAGGGGCTACCAGAGAAAGAGCAAGGAGGATCTAAGAGTTGAACAAAGGGGAGATGGGGACAAAGGGGATCTGCAGTAAACTTTCTTGCAAGTCTGTGATCTCCAGTGTGCAGCTCCATGTGTGGAGGTTAAGCCCTGATGTACGCACATGAAAATATTGAGGATGCACGAAGGAACACTGTTTTGTCATTCAAACTGTCATGGTTGATTGGAGGGGTTTGCTGGCATTGGCTTCTCTCGGTGTGGTAAAGCACTGGCTTTCACTGGTAAGATAAAAACCGCTCAGAGTTTTTCACATGTCTTTGCTGGCTCCTGTTCTCAGTCTGGGAGTACCTATGTATGGCAGAGATAGGTGGTAATGCCACAGACACACAAATTTTTCTCAATATATAATCTGCTCCTGGAACTTCTGTCACTGCGGTACCTGGAAGGTGAACCAAGCTAGATCCCCTCTGCTTCCCCAGGTGGGAAACTCAGGCTCCCAGAGGCTGCACCCAGCCCTGCAGTCAGGCGTAGGTCAGGTCTCAGTGGGTGGGGAGCCCTGGCTGCGTAACCCTCCCAGTACTGTGGTCCCATAGCGAGGGGTGGCCTGGGTGCCCTCGGTGGGGACAGGTGCCCAAGGCAGCCCACCGAGGGACACAGGTGGCTGCTGGGTCAGAGGATGGAGGTTCACTGGCCTCACCATCCTGCTGCTCCGGCCAGTCTTCTGTGGGCAAAAGGCACTTGTGGTTTTGAAGGAAATGAGAGATATTTATCACCCAGAAATGATCCTGGCTACGTAATTTCTTGCTGGAAGAGGTAGTTTGGCAAGATCAACATAACCAACATAATTGGGTCCAATTTCTTTAAACACGCTGCCCTGTATAATGAGAATAACGGAGGCCTTTTGCTGCCAGGTTGTTGAGTCACAGATGTGAAAGAAAGAAACCCAAAATAAACAAATTACTGAGGGGCTTTAACTGGCTGCTTTGGATCCATTTTTAAGCAAGTCTTTAGCTATAAGAATATTCAGAATTGAAATTCTGCCTGTATCCTGTACAAACAGCATTTGGCACTTCAGTGGAGTTCAGTGTTTAAAGTTCAAGGAATAGCTTGGGTTTGGGCTTATCTGTAGTTATATTGTCAGCAGTTGTTGATTTTTTGCAACACCCACAGCATCTGCAGTTGTGTAAAGCACGTGAGCTCGTGTTGGCCTTAAATGTAAGTGGCAGCTATAGCAGCCAAGTGCTGTTCACAGTGCCAGCTCAGATAAACCTCCCTTTCTTCCTCGAGGGCAGCCCCACTTCCTAAAAGTGCAAACCCACACACTTTGCATGGGAGTGTGAAGCACAAACTGCTGCGCAGTAGCTGAAATACGCTTCCCCTGACTATCCGCTGCTTCTCAGCTCCTTTACTGGAGGAGGAGGGTGGGTTTGAACTGTCTCGGCCAAACAACTCAGTGCTGTTTGTTGAGCGTTTGTTGAGCAAAACCTGACAGATTTGTGAATATCCACAGAGGTGCTCAGATATGACCCTAAGTGAGATTTCAACACTTTTATAGACTTGGGGATGGGGGCAAAAAACTGTCCAGCCCATCTCTCTGCCATCACATCTTTGTTTTCACTGTATTTCCTCCAGCAAACATCATGCAAGTTGTCCTAGTTTAGATTCAAGGTGAAACTTTCCTGCCTGTATAAGGAAATATTGCATTTTTCACAGCAAAATGGCAGGCCCACTTTGCAGTGGCAACACAGATGTCATCCATCACTGGCAACTCACATGCCGGTTCAACGAGCGGCACTGCCAAGGTTGACCTGTCCCAGTCCCCGGTGCCGGCTGCAGCCCAAGGAGCCTCTGCTTCAAGCCTAGAAGGCAGCTCTGAATCCCTCCAACTATTTAGGGTAATAAAGCTTTAAATGCAACAAAGCTTTGTTTCCTGGTCTGGGAGCACTTCAGATGGTGAAAGGGACAACACATGTCCTGTCACCCCCCAGCCCTGGCTCATGCCCTCTACATGTCTCCGCTCCCTCCCCTAGGGCTGTAGCAGCAGGGCGGCTCGCTGGTTTTGACGAGGTTTTTGTTCCACCTGGGAGCAGAAGTGGGTCCCATGCAGCCACCAAAGCACCCTCAGGGTCAGGTGGCAGCCTGGCTCCTGCACCCACCAGGCTTCATCCATCAGTTTTTTGTTCACAGCTATTTTAAGTCAGACAGGAGTAAAACAAATTGGGAAAGAAATTACAATTTTTGCCCTGTTCCTTGCTATAGTTTATTGCACAGCTGCACAAATGTGGGTTTGAGTGGGTCTGCGCCCGCAAGACCCCGCTGGCCTCAGCTGCATGCCTATCTTCGGGTGACACTTGGCAAAACCCAGCTTGTAGCTGCTCCAGGGCACCTTCACCGGCCTCTGTCAGGTGCCATGGGGACCTCCTGCAGTCGTGACTGGGGGCACTGCTGTATGCTGACAATGCATTCATGCTTCTACTGTAGGAGCATGTACTCTTTCTAAACATTTGAAACCATAAAGACTACTATTTATTGATTATTATTATATTGGTGGGCAGTGGGGGTGTGTGGCAGAGGGTGAGGGAGGGGGCTGAGCTGTGCCCTCCTCCTGCAGCACGCCGTGGGTGGGTGGTCGTGCACCCCATGGGGACCTCACCCACAGCAGGGTGCAGACCATACGGGAAACTAGAGCTTGCTTAAGTCAGAAAGTGTTTGCAGGGCTCAGATTGACGTATTGAGGCAAATAGCAAACGCTCCTGGACCACATAAATAAGCCATCACTTTGAGCAAATACGTAACTGAAAAGCAGGCAGATTGGAAAATTATCTAAAAATAGTGGAGCAAAGATTAGCAGCATAAGAATCAGCTCAGAAGCATCAGGACACTCCTGGGCTTATTCAAATCACAGATTCTTAAAGGAGGATTGCAAAGATGTTGAACATATACAACCAGCTCTACACATTTCTTGGGCTTGCCTGAACACCAGGAGAGCACCACATTCCCGGTAGGGCACAGCAGCCACCTGGGAAGTCTTAGCATTTTTAATGAGTATCATGAAGAATTTTATTATCATGGAAAGGAATATAACCATTTTCTCAATAAAAAAAATCTCCTTAGTCAGTAACCGCTGCCTAGCACTGAGAGGCAATTCAGCTGTCTTTAGCTGACATTTCAGAAGACATATGGCAAGAACAAGATCAACCTCATATTGTCTTTCATATCAGGAAAGTTTCCCATTAATAACAGGTTTGTCTTTATAATGTGTGTCTTGGAAAGAAATAATTCGAGCTATGTGGGGTTTTATGAGACACTCTAGAGACAGAAGTCAGTAGAAATCTCTGACCAGCTCCTCCCTTTACCTTCCCCTCCTCAGACCCAGCTTAGGAATTTCACAGCCGTCCGGTTCGTTTCCATTGTACTTGCATTTTCTCCTGCCTTTCCATGATCCTGTTTGGTTTTGTTTTGAGACCATCATTCATTAAATATTTATTACTTTATTAAACCAACTTGGCTCATGAATGCGTATTTTCTTTCCTTTATTTTCCCCTACTTTTTGCAGTGTACGCATTAAAACTTGCATCCCTTGTTGTGGGAGTATGATACTAGGCTAATACTGATACTGTTGCTGACTTTGTTTTCTCCCAAGTAGTGAGGCTTCCCAGCTGACACCTCTCGTGGTTGCTGTTTGAGTCCTCACCACGGTGGCCTGAAGCATTGAGCTTGCCATGAGAGCCTTCAGAAGCTTTCCCCCTCCAGCTGTAGAAGTGACTCAGCTGTCCAGACGCTGTTTCCATCTGATCTCTCTCTGGTCAGTATGGGCTTGGTTATGGATGAGCTGAATTAGTAGCTAGCTGCTGCTACAGGAGGGGAGAGCCTGTTCTCCTCCATCCCAGGGTGCCCTCTATGCTCTCCTCCAGATCCCAGTCCGCACTACACACTCCCCACCTCCCCGACTCTCCCTGCACCGGCCCTGGCACTTGTCTGATTGCAAGATAAGCCAATTCGGCCCACCAAAACAGCAAAGCCCTGAGTCATTAATTCAACTCAAGGTGTCTTGTGAAACCATACCCTCCAGCTAAAAGCACAGCTGTGCATTCAGCTATATCTGGGCACAGTTTGCATCGTAACAAGAAGTATACAACCTTTCCTTTCTTAAAATTGGAATTACAGATTCTGGAGGGTCTGGAAAAACATGTCAGCAGTGGATCGGAAACCATCTGCATTTGAACAGCTGCTCGATTGTGTGATCTCTAAGAACCAACTTCTGTATCATTTCTCAGTGGGGCTCTCATGAGCCTGCATTTCAGTGGGAGAGCTTGGACAGCTACACCAAAAGGACCTGCCCCTTGCCAGCAGCCCAGCTACTTCTCCTGTTGGTTTGTCCTGCAGCTTCGGATACGTCAGCCCCTTTAGGCCTCCTGTGTTCCCAGCCGTGAAGTTGCTATCTCCTGTACACCAGGATGCTCCACAGGCTATGCTCTACAGAAGACTGGGCACAATGCAGGTGGCGAATTCATAAAAGGGAGATGTTATAGTCCTTTCCCTTTTTTGGCTTGCTCCCGCTGTCTCTTACGCAAATCCTTCATTCCCAGGAGAAAAATGTCCTGAGCTTGGAGTAATTAGTAAGAGGGCACAGCAGATAAGCAGTCGCAGTGAGCCTGAGCAGTGATTATAGGGCTAAGTATGTACCTGGGAAGTTATAGAACTACTTTTTATAAGTGCTTTAAAGAGGAAGCATGCTTTTTCATGATGTATTCTCATTATTATGACCAGCCTTTCCATCTACAAAGGAGCAATGACACCTGCCAGGGCTTGCTATCGCTCTCCCCATGTTGTTCTCAAAGTAGGGGAAGTCAGTTTAGAAAGCCCGTGCTGGCAGTCAGTGCTGGGCGTGCTGCTCTGGCAGCACCACTGCTTTCCCTCGCCGTGCTGGGCAAGCCTCTCTGCACCTCCGTTTAAATGGGGACAATAGTTACCTACAGCTTGTCTCCCCAGTGTCATGAGACTGGACTCATTAGCGTTGGCAAAGTACACAGCCACCTGGATAAAAGAGACAGATAAGCTCTCGGTTTCATTATTTGAAGATCCAGATCAAAGAGGCAAGGGCAGCCTTGCTTTATCACTAGAGGTACACCTGCAAGAAATGCCCGAGTAGAAATCAAGCAGTAAAACCACTGACAGTAAAAACAACAATGAAGGCACGAAAAATGTTTGCAGCTGGTCAGCTGGAACACAATGAAACAAGGAAAACCAAAAAACAACCACTGGTTTGTCTCTGACACTTTTCACCCTCTTGTTGCAGAGGCTTTTAAAACAAAACAAACACTCCACAGGATATATAACTTGGGGTTTTTTTAAAGGAAACAAGGAAAGGGCAGAAAGGGCTCCTCCCCCCCCCCCCGTAATAACTGCAGCTTTTGGAGGAAGGAGGTTCTATGTAAGAAGTTAATGATTGAACAATAAATTCCTGGTAGTTAAGGCAGGGGCAAAGCACAGATCTGTCTCTGCCTCTATTCCCTGCCACTCTGACAGCCATCAAAAGTTGTCAGGCCTAAAGCCGCCAATAAATTTTCCTGCTCCCCAGCAGCATACGGTAGTCTTCATGCCCCAGTGTCTCAGGTAAATACCTTCACATGGTATTATGTACAGGCTGACATGTTTTATATATCCCCTCTGGTTAGTATGCACTCACATTCCTGCAAGGTTAAGAAAGGCCATTCAGCCAGAGAGAAGTAAAAGGATGCAGAAACCTAGGTCACAGTTACCCAGGGAGGGAGAAGAAGCTGCGCCGACCTTTCTGGGGAGGGAGCCCCGGGTGCCGGGTGGGTCCGCACCCCAATTGCCGAACGGCAGGCGTACCTCTGCCTGGGCTTGGGGCATGGGGAAGCTGTCGTTTCCCACCTCCAATGTCATCCATCAGCATGACACGATGAGTTTCCTAGTTTGTAAGGTACCTCAAGACAAACATGGTGAGCCGCTGTCTGGAAACCAGCCACCTAAAGAGAGGGGAAAGGTGATGGGGATCTGTTGGTCACACAGGATGGGAGCTGTAAATCAGAACTGAGTGTCAGGGAAAGGGATTTTTCCCTTGGAGCAGCAGCTCCAAGCTTTACTCTGTCAAATAACGAAGCCTACCTCAGCCTGTTTCAGTGCTTACGAAGGAAATGCTGAAGGGCTGTGGCTGGGTGGGTTCAGGGGGGTCCGTTAAAGACTCTTGCAGGACAGCGAGGAATAGAGGCAGACAGGTAAAGCAGACGTGAAAGAGAGTGGTCCGGAAATGTAAAGGGATCGCTCAGCAAATCTAGGAAACTTGTTTTGATTAAATTTATAAGGCAAGACTTTAAGAAAGGGGAGAAAAAGAGACCACCAACATAGCAAATGCAAGTGGAGCTAATGGAAAGAAATGAGTTTTTATTATTTTAGCAAACATTGGTCGGGATGGGATTGAAACAACCCCCTGAATCCAAACTCCCCCCTTTAGGAAGCTGATCAAGCTCCAAATTTCCCTGCTGGCCTCAGCTCCTCTGAAGGGCCAACCCAATGCCCTGGAGATGAAGAGTGGGAACATGAGGAACATCAGGAGCAGATCCAGCTCTGTGTGGCTTTGGCTCGTTTCCCAGCAGACACAGTAAAAGAGGGGAGAAATCAAACCTGTGGAGGCTGGAAAGGGTTGAGACACCAGTGGGGCTCCTCTCATCTAGCCATAGCCGTCTGAAAGCGGGGTGTACAGCTCTGCCTGGCTGTCTCAGCTCTCTTTATTGTGTCTGGAGCTGCAAATGCCTCCAAAGGATAATTCATCCCAACAACTTGAGGTGCCTTTGTGCTATCAAATCACATCCCTTCCCAGTTTGCTGTCAGGGCTCAGTCCCCTCATCACCCACACTGCCCACACAGTAATTCATGCTGGGACACCCCCCTCTATAATGAGTTTCAAGAGAAACGCTGGCCACTGCTGGCAGGACAGTTTGCCCCAGCACCTCCAGGGACCGTCCCCCAGCCCCATTGTGGCAGACCTAACACTCTTACATACCTCTGCACACCTCCCAGGCTCACAGTACCTAGCCTTAGCGTCCCATCATAAGAGCACTTCTGTGACAGCCTGACACTCATCCCTCCATGGAGCAAAAAGGGCACCTTGTCCTTTCGTGTGACCATCTTTCCACTGGCCATAGAGAGAGGGCGCATGGTTCCCTCAGAGCAAACACCCTGCTTACTGATGGTGAACATTAAGTGATACAACTCCTACCCAAAAGGATAACGACTCGTCCATGGGCAGCCATACTCGCAGCATTGCAACACTTTTTAATGGAGTAGCATTTCTGTGATTCTTAAAATAACTCTGTCCCTGAAACTAATAGCACCTATAAGATGTCTGTCCTTGGTATTGCAATAAACCCAGTGCTTCATCCGCAGAAGTTCCTGCTGCAGAGGAATGAGTATGGGCTGGGATTTCAGACCTTCCTGGAAGACGTGCATTCTTTAAGAAGCCAACCCAATAAACTCCTTCTACAAGCAAAGGTATCAAGGCTTAGATGGTGATGAAGAAGCATAGGGAATGAACTGGAGGGAAAACGGAAAGAGGTTGATCTGCCATTCCTCTAACTGAAAGGCTGCTGGGTTTTTCTGTGTGATGTTGAGGTCTTAGCAGAGACCGTTAAATTGTAATTGTACTGCCAGGAGGGGAAAAGGCTCTCTACGGGTTTCCTGTGCCATATGAGACTAAATAGGTCACATCTGCGGGAGGGGAAGGGTGTCCCTTGCAGTGAGCAGTGCTGTTCAAACACTGAGCACCCAGGCCTTTTGGCATGCAGGGCACGTCAAGGCTTGGGGAACTGCAGTACCTCTGGGGGGAATTCTTCACACCCAGCTTATCTGGCCTTTTGAACACAGTTCAGTGAGAAGCAGGAATAGCTGGCTGAGAAAAAGGTTGCAATATGAAATATATTCCTAAAAATACCAGATACATATATAACTCTCTCCCACTGCAAGCCCATCCCTGCTTGCTACCTCCCCAGACTTCTGCTAAACCAAACAAAACCAGAAAGAGACTATATTTCAAGAAAAATAAAGTAGCATAATGAAGTCTGTTACCATAAGCAGCGTATTATTCAGGAAGTTACAGTGCAATAAGTTACTGTACAAACACAAGATACATGTGCTCTCAATAACTACCTATATTTGTACCCTTGTCCCGTGCTAAATTTGGCAAGAACGAGATAGCTTCCACCTTCCCAGTTGAAGGTAAACTTCCTCACCTTAACTGAGGGGTAAGAAGTTCCCCCCCAAGGGCCATGCTTATGCCACTGCTCTCCTTCTGCCATAGCTCTGCGTCCCTGCCAAGAGCTGAGGATGCTGCTGGATCTGCTCCCTCCCTAGGAGACAGACAGACCACTACTAGCAACAGGTTACCAGTGTCGCAGCCATTTTTAATATGGTTTTTGAAGAAGAGTATTATTAAAACAGTGCATGTTATCTTAGTTAAAACTCAGCATTTTTAGCTTTAAAAGAGGATGCATTTTTCTGTGACTTTCTATTTTGCACACCCTTTTCCACATTTATTTCCCTCTCAGCTTATATCCCTTTCTAGATGCGATGCCTTTCAGTAAGGAGTATTACTCTTGTAGTGTACCATTTGCCCTTATGCTCTAGCCCCTTGTAGCAGACACCGTGTAAACACACCAAAAAGAGCTTACTGTCCCTCCACAAGACTAAGAACGACCTTCTTTGGCTTGCAAGTCCTGACAGCACTTGAACCAATCTCTCCCATGCCCCCAAACTTTTGTTCTTTTCGGTACTTAGCCACAGATGGAGGAGCCACGTTTCTTCTTACACGCTTATTATTCTCCTTCAAATGAATATGAATGAAAACAAATCAGATCATTCATCAGATCTGATAAGCTCTGTGTGAGCAGAATACAGCTCCCCTCTGAATGAACAAATGCTGATAAAACCCAGTATTTGAAGACAATAGCAAATCCTCTTTTATAGTATCAGATCTCCTTTTACGTACTTTCCACCAACATTCAAGTAGATGAATTTTCCTATCTTTTTTTTTTTGCCAGAAAATAAATCTGTAAAATGAAAATCATGTGAAAACACATCTGATAGTGATCACCTGGGGAGTCTCACTGGCAAGGCTGGTGGGACAAGACTGAAACCTCTTTTATGGTCTTGGAATTGTTTGGTCTAAGAGAGAATAAATATGAATGATATGACCAATTACACAGATCACATTTCAGGTAATAGCCAAGTTGTAAATAGTCCCATAGTTCCTATCTAATTCCTGAATGAGAAAATAGTTGAACTGGAGAAACAAAATTGTGGCTTTCCAGATTCCCTTCCCAGTTCTGTTTGACAGCTGGAAGAGGAAAGCATTGGGCTCAATTACAAATACATGACACAGCCTGAAAGCGCAGAGCTTCTGAGCCTGGCCGGGAGTGCTGATAATTGATTTTCATAGAGCAGTATTTTCACTGTTCAACAGTTTGATCTGTCATCCACTTTGGACTGACCTCTCTTTTTTTAAAATTTTCAGATAGCCTTTCTTAGTGAGGAATTCCTCACCCATGAATACAAAAATATAAAAATATAAATGGCCACCATATGAGGAGCAGATGAAGGAGTCTTGAAGATCTACAGCCAAATATTCACATCTCTATGATAGGGATCTAGCCAACACAAGCATATAGTTTGCATCTACATTTTTGGCACTTAATGAAATAATCTTTTTAAAGTAACCACCTCATTTCCCTATGGAGAAGTACATGCCTTTGAAGGTCTCCCAAGGAGATATGCCCTACAGAGCAGAAGCACCTAAATTTCTCTCCATCAGGTGAACAGGAAACTTTGGCAATATTCACCTGCTCTCTGAGACACCTATTTGGCAGTGGCTGGAGCCTCTGTGGGAGATGTGTCTCAGTCCACACTGACCAGGGACCCTAAACTTGTTTTAGGAACCACTTCAACAGAAGCCAAAGCTGCAGGCAAAAGTCATGTGTTTTCATCTATGCAGCCTGCAGCCCTCCCTACCCGTGTGGTGCAGACATGCAAAACTTTGGCAAATGCAACATCAGTTTTAAATATGTCAACCTTCAACTGCTGAAGGGAACACAGTAACTGATACCATGATGCTCACATGCGTTGCTATCTTTTTTTTCTTTCACAGACAAGAAGCTTAAAAGACTCAAAAGCATTAATAGAAATAGGGTGGGTAAACATTACTGTCTTCTATGCATATAGTTGTCTACTTAAATGCCTATTTATGTATTTAAAGGACAAGACACAGCAAAATACACGCAGACACACACATGCACACATTCTTGTATTCATATTGCTGAAATTACATAGCAAGTCCGGAGATTAGAACAGAAATAGAACCCAGATCTCCTGATGCAAAACCTTTTGCTTTAACCATGTGAGAATAGGTCCCCCTATCCTTACAGTCCGTCAGATTAAAATGTAAGAGGAAAAGAGTCACAGAAACTTCAAATCAAAGAATGAAATTGAAAATCTGTCAGATCCGTAAGATGAAAATTCTCTCCAAAGGAAAATTCTGACACAATCACATTTTCTCATGAAATTGGAGCTGGAAACAAGGTCATTCTGGAAAAAAAAAAAAGAATAATAATTAAAAAAAAAACCCAAACCACTCAACATCAGCCACTTCTGTAAGAGAGTCTGAAGGGTTTTGACAAGTACTGTGTCTAAGCCAAAAAACCCCAGGGCTAGATCTTCCACAAGAATCAGAAAACTTAAAGGGACATTGTCAAAGTTGGTAGACCAAACATTTGAGCTACTTTAAACTCAGAGTAATACAGAAGGGTTCATATTTTTCTTTATTAAAAAGAACAGCTGAAAGATATTTATGAAGAGTATGGTGACATAGTTTGCATATTTATTTTGTAACTAAGGATAACAGGCTTTGCAACATTTTTTACTGGATTTTAAAGCCTTGCTTACATTGTAGGTTGAAAGATTAATTTCTAATTAAAACATGCATTTCCTTTCCTCTGCTCATACCGAGAAAGCTATGGATAAAATCCAGTGGAAAAAAAATGTGAGTTAAAATGGGACACAGAGAGGGGGCAGGGGGGGAAATGTTTATTTTTAAGTGCAGCATGGCATCATTCTGTTACAAAAATCTGGCACAAACCGATTTTCTGAAGTGCTGAGAATCTACAGCTCCTTTGAATTCAACAGGAGACCTGAGCACTCAGCAGACTCTCTGGGAAATCAGGCCACACTGCTTTAGCTTCCCAAGACTTAACCCTGCAACGATTTCTTCACGTGTCTAGTTTGGCATACGTCATTACTCCAGCTGGAGTTAATGGGACACTTCATCGTTTTTACGTTGGCATTTGTACAGAGATAAGTGGCTTGGTATCTAACTTAGATAGCACAGATGTATTCCATCTGACTGAAGATGAATAAAGACTGAAGCCCACAGTGTGAGCCAGTCACACCAGCTCCAGTTAATGGAGGAAACACGTACTTCTCGGGCACAGGTCATCCCTCCCAAGCCCAGCACACAAACTAAAGCACAGGAGGATTCAGGAGCACATTTGTGCTACACAAACCGCTGCAGGAGGTCGCAGTGGATCCCGCTGACTTACATGAATATCCTTCTGGGTTTTGACGTGTTCACTGCTGAGGCTCAAGAAGTCTGGATGGAAGGAGAGGGGTGGTAGGGAGGACAAAACTGGTTAATATCTTGTAGCCCACCATAGCTGGTTCCCACATTACTGGCCACATCTGTTCACCAGGGCCAAGGGTTAGCGTCACATGAGGGGCATCCTGGTGAGACATGAGGTTTTCTGCAACAAAACCTGGGCAGTGTGCCCAGGTGGCCAAGAAGGCCAATGGCATCCTGGGTTGTATCAGGAATAGTGTGACCAGCAGGAGTAGGGAAGTGATTGTGCCCCTGTACTCGGCACTGGTGAGGCCGCACCTCGAGTACTGTGTTCAGTTTTGGGCCCCTCAGTACAAGAAGGACATTGAGGTGCTGGAGCGTGTCCAGAGAAGGGCAACGAGGCTGGTGAAGGGTCTAGAAAACAAGTCTTATGAGGAGCGACTGAGGGAACTGGGGCTGTTTAGCTTGGAGAAGAGGAGGCTGAGGGGAGACCTTATCGCTCTCTACAACTACCTGAAGGGAGGTTGTAGGGAAGCGGGTGCTGGACTCTTCTCCCAAGAAACTAGCGACAGGACGAGAGGAAATGGCCTCAAGTTGCGACAGGGGAGGTTTAGATTGGACATCAGGAAGAATTTCTTTACTGAAAGAGTGGTTAGGCATTGGAACAGGCTCCCCAGAGAGGTGGTGGAGTCGTCAACCCTGGAGGCGTTCAAAAAAGGAGTAGACGTGGCACTCCAGGGCCTAGTTTAGGAGTCATGGTGGTGTTAGTTGATGGTTGGACTTGATGATCTTAGAGGTCTTTTCCAACCTTAATGATTCTGTGATTCTATGATTCTATGATTCTATGATATATATATGGAGGGTCAGCACCTCAGAAGGGCTTCTCAAAAGCCAGCATGCTAAGCAAGATTAGATAAGGATTTTAACATGAAAATATTGCCAAGTCATCTGGCAGCATGTAGTTCGTCCAGAATATGAGCATGTTACTGTTGGATTAGTAAATATGCAAAACAGCATTTGCACTGGTTGGTACCTTGCGTATTTATCCATGTTTCCCTTGTGATCCTTTCTCCACTGGTGTCTCTGGAGCATTTTAGGATGGGAGCCTAGCTGCACTGTGGGGACATTTAGGGGCTGATCCCCTAGAGTAAAGGAAGACCAAAGCCAGCCTTCATACTGGAAGAAGCCTTTTGCTGATAACCAGGACACTGTATCTCAGGGCTGCACAGCTGCTGTGTCTTTTTGCCTTCTTTACTGTGAGAAGAGCAGTTTCCTAGAGAAGGTGCCTGCATCTCCGCAAGTGGGTCATTAAAATGGGAGCTGGAGATGTAGGCAACCTCCTTATCATCCATGGCAACTTCCCACTGGCTTCAGCCTATAGACATTGAGGTGATATGCGTGTGGCATGAAGAGCTGCCCATCTTGCTGGATACCGTAGTGAGTACTGAAGCGAGGCAAAGCAGGGCACTGGAGAGGCCAGCTACCAAGTTGGTGGTCATCACATCCCAGAGTGAGAAGCTCACTGGCTGAGGGACAATTCAGGATGGGATAAATGACATTCATGAAGAGCCATGTGTGTCTCATCCTTCACCTCATCAGGACAGGCACTCAGGGGGTACCTCTGAGCATTGAGAAGAAGGATGCCTTCATCTTTTAAACTCCAAATCCCATCCCTCACCTCATAGCCAGGCTGCTTGGAAAGGTAATAGCATTGCCCAAAGCTGCGACTTAAGCAGTGATGTGCACCAGCAGGAACACCTTGGTCCATAGCGCCTGCAGAGGTACAGAAGGCCATTGCAGGCTCTGCACACAGAGGTCTTCCCAGGGCAATTGAAGCAACTGGCTGACCCTCAGTTTCCAGCCTCAGTTTTTTATCAGCAAAAGGACATACCTCTTGCCAGTGGGAAAGCTGATGAAGTAAGAGAGTCTTACACTTGCCTCTCTCAGAGATGTTGGCTTCAGCCTTCAGACTGAGACTCCTCAGCCCTTCTCCTAGCAATAAGCGCCTGAAAGTCTTTCTGCAAAACTCAAGAAAAGATCATTCTTTCCATCACCAATAAGACATGTTTGGTGGTGAAACAAGATGTTATTAAGGGTGTGGGACTCTCTCCTGTACTGAAGAGATTTAGACCACAACAGTATTCTTGAATGACTCAGTGAGAAAGTACTTCCAAGAGAAGATCTCTCAAGCTTGAAGCTGTTCCGCTTTGCATGTAATCAATAAATATTAATTAGGTGAGAAAGAGAGGACAAAATAACCCCCTCACCATGGGGAGGGTATATTTTTTATTAAATTTACAGATAATTTTTGAAATAGGGCCTGGATCCTCTTTTCTCTGGCTAAATTATCTTCAAATTCTCTGTGGTGAGAAGAGTTATTCTCCCCTGCACGGTCCATCTCAAGATAGGAATGAATTTGGTTCCCTCAAGCTGTCTTGAGGACAGAATTCAATACAGATCTCCTGTATTTTGGGGGTAGTCCCCAAAAAGTGACCCTTTGCTGTAATTCATCAGCTACTGTGTAAAACATTGTCATTTTCAGCCTCACAAACTATCTGATTTTGGGGCAGATTAGATCCCATAAATTTGTTTGAGGCATACCAGGCAGAGCTAGTTGGGAGATATAGCAAGGGATCACAGAATCTGGGAGTCTTAAAAGGGTGTGAGCTGTTCAGTTCTGATGAGAGCCATAAGAGTGGTAATAAGAGGATACAGATTTAACCTCACTGGGGAATGGGGGCATGTAGGTTTCTATGGAGTTATATTTAGGATATACATATTGTTTGAGGTGCGTATGTCTCTTTATTGATTTGCGCCCCAGTCCCTGTAGGGTGAGATGTTCCTTCTTAGGAATCAATAGGTATATCAGAAAAAAGGACTGACCCCATTCCTTAATGTATTTTGATCCAGTAGGCTGCCTGGCTAGCCACATGTTATTGTTTTTAATCACGGTAGCGTGATACGAGTGATAAAGAGCAGCTCAGGAAAGCGATGTTCTGCTTGTGCATGGAGACGTAAACACTGACAGATCTGACATTTAATTGCATCCACTGTGTAAAACCAGGAGACAGCACTAATCTCTCATAAATCTCCCCTTTTAAATTACGCGTACAGATCACTGTGTCTCTGCTGTAGGTTGTTTCCCCCTGCAGAAACTAATCTTATAGCTGCCTCCATTCAAAGGACCCTCCAGCAACACCCAGGTATGAGTCAGCTTTTCAGGCAGAGGAAACAATTTTGGTCCCTGCCAGTGGCTGAGAAAGTCTTTAAACTTTGACTCAAAATTAGTGTAGCTCTGCTCCTTTTATACCCATTTTTCCTACAGCTGATGAACCCCTGCAGTTGGCTTCATAATGTCCTTTGCACTTCCACACTTCTGCAGTTCATTCTGGTTCAGCCCTGATTTCCAATTGAGCCTGGTGGTCTTTATTGTCTTACTCACCGTAAGGATCAGCAGCGTGACAACATCCATGCAAGAGACTAATCATTAGCCTTCTTGGCCCTTTCATTGCTTACAGAAGAAAAATAGTTTGCAAAAAGACCCATACAGGGACAGCAAGTCCCCAGGAGTCAGGGTTGGTAAAGGTGGACAGGGAGGCAGGGCTTACCCAGTGGCACGTGTCAAGGTACCATGTGGTGCAGAGAGCTAGCTAGCTTTAGGAGCCAAAAGTCTCAGTCTTAAAAAGGTTATTGGAAGACGAAGGGGATGACAGGAAGCATTTTAATTTTTGCCAAGACATCCTTGTTTCTTCCTCTGCCACAGACGTAAGAGTGCAGCACATGAAGCTGACTGCGCTTGTCTCATCTGCTTTGTTTTACTGTTGAGGATTGAGTGGAGGGACCTGAGGAGAAGAACGTGTCTCAGAAACAAATCCATTTCAGAGGACTGAAAACCCACCCTCAGATTTTCTGTTGACAGTCACAAGAATTAGTTAATGAGGCCTCCACAGACGTCAACACAAGTACAGCACCCGTTTCAGTCTGTTCATTTGGCATTGGGAAGGAGATAAACTTGGTGGTTTGGTGAGGTCATCTGAAATACGCTGTGACTATGTCCTCAAACATGGGGAGACTCCCAGGAGAGCAATGCTATTTCCAAAGTCCCCTGCCTTTTTCTCAGTTTATCCTATATACACAACCGCAATCTGCGATCCCAAAACAGACTATGCTCCTTGAAAGCATCACTTACAAATTAGTGTGCTAACATCCATTTAAATTATCATTCTCAGTTTTCCTCTTTGAATGCCTGGACCTGGATTCCCTGTGCCTAAATCACACTCCTCCTTCTGCCTAAGTGCAGGAGCAGCTCCTTACCTCTCCAGGGGAATAGCTTGAATATTCCTACTTGATGAGAACAACTTAGTTTTGTACCAGATGCTAGAGATGCCACTATCACCTATTTCTACCCCATAGCTGGAAGGCACCCATACAGATCTCCTCTTGTCCGAAGCAACTGCTCATATTCTTTCCCCACTCAAGTCTCTTGGTTGGGTTTATAAAAAAAAGGTAGGGGAACAGCTGTAACCAATGTACTTGTTTTTCTAAACAGTCTGGGCCAAGGGATCTCGCACACAGTTTTCAGCTTATGGCTTTTTAACAGTTTGCTGGCAGGGAGGATTTCTTTGCTTTGTGAGTATTTGAGGCGAGTGCTTGGTCAGCCCTAGCCCTTGCTGTGGTTTGTCTTCTCCACCTGGTGACCTCTGTATTTACAAATAAGCACGGATTCCACCTTAAATGACTTTCCTTCCTCTGTGAGGAGTAAATGATATGCTATGGACCAAATTTTTCCCAAACGCAATTCCATCTGTGGAGACATGGGCATGGGTCAAGACATAGCTCACAATTCACACAACATATCATAAATGCATTTCTTTGTGCTGACCTAATTCTCTAGTCCGATTTGGAGGATAACCTCTGAAAAGTACAGAACTATTTTTCATTAAAACAGGTATTTGGTCACCTTTGTTAAACTGGAATTAGCTACCTGCACACCAACAAGTGGAGATCACCTGTGACGTCATGTCCCAAATGGAAAAGTAACCAGGCATCCGTGTTTATGTCAAGTCATGCTGGAAAAATAGTGAAGAAGGACAAGAACAGTAGAGCTGTGCCTAAAGCCACAGGAAATGCCAAGAAACCTGGATTTCCTAAAGCCTGAGCATGTTAGGATAAACTTTAGTCAATTTCAACAATGTTTAGAGCAATCCTACCTCTGGCTTTAGCTCAGGTTCATTCCCAATAGAAAGATGTGAAACAAGTAGCAAAGGAGGTGGTTGAACTTTAAGAAGGCCTTGAATAAAGTTGACAGAGAGACCAACAGATAAATCATGTTGAACTTTGAAAATGAGTTTATTTCATTTAATACTAATCTGAATCTATTATTTTTCCCCCTTCCTCATTTATCACTGGGACCATCTGCATGAGAATGGGATCTCTGTTTCTTAGACGGTCCTTTGCCGCTGGTGCACACGCTGGCACATGGCACCATGACTCCTGCAGTGCTGTAAGTCCCGTGGGACTCGGCACGTTTTTTGACTCGCATCTGATGGGATAACAGTAGTGACAGTGTATTTGGCATCAGCTACCTCTCCGCCACATGCAGAAGAGTCCTTCATGACATTATAATTATTTCTCAGACATCGGTGAGAAGAGCAAGCCTACCTTATAAAGCTGGTTTTTTAGAAGTATTTTGGCTTCTGGGTCCTTCAGGATTTTTCTGTGGGGGTAGGCATCCCTGCATGGGGAATTTAAGTCTGCTGGCAACAGCTTTGCTTTTTTTTTCTCTCAAGGGACGGACTGAGGAGCTGTTTATCGGCCTTGCGGGGTCTGTGCATTGTAATCCGATTGTAATTTATTTCTTTGAACAAATACACCAAAATCCACATGTTGGTCTTGACCTGGTGATCAGTGTTTAGTCTTCAATCAATGAAGATGCTGACTGGGGTAAGCGGGAGGACAGCTTGCATGATGTTTTTATGCAAAATTTCTGTAGTAATAGATTTACCAAAAATGACTGTGTGAATATTTCTTTTAAAATGTTATGCAGCAACAGAAAAGACACATTCAGAAAACAAAAATCATGGTATATTTTCCTCTTCTGAAACAAAATATGGTAACATCTCTTTAAACATTTGCTCAGTTACAGAGAGACCTGGACCTCAGTTCAACAGTAGGGTTTCACCACCCAGAATCATAGTCCAGATGCTGCAGGTGAGAGTGAGGATGACGAAAAGGGCTTCAGCTCACCACTGTGGTCAGCCGACAGACTTCATCATTCTGAGAGTCTGGTTCGATTTTCTGCCTGTCCAAAAAAATGTCTTTGGACTTTCAGCCTTGCAGCTGCAAAAGCTGCATGGTTGTTGGCCTCGGAACAGCTCAGCCCATTTGGTACCCAGCCCATGTGGTCTGCACGTGCTTCATTTGCTTACAGGAAAAATTGCCGTTCAGATTTGAGGTTTACTGCGAGCCTTGTTAGTCTCCCATAGGAAAGCATGGCTGGCTCAAAGGCGGTTTTTTTGGTCTCTCACTTGGTGCCCTTGCTTGCAAGTCACAACACACCCAACAGGGTGGAGATGGCTATAATATTCCTACAGTTGCGAGCACCCTGCTGCTGGCCCAGGCGTTTGTGGGGTAACCGCACTGCAACCCCCACCAGGGGCCTGTGAACAGCTGCTGCAGCACCTTGTCCTACAGACACATGTGGGTGGATATTGTGGGCTGGAGAGAGCCCACAGAGTTTAGCTTCCAAGGATTTCACTTCTCAGTCCTTTAAACAATAATTGCACTCACTGCAAACAAAGTAAAGGCTGTGTATGCTCCAAAATGCTAATGAATGTTAGCACCATAGTCAGTCAAACACTCCTTTCATTGGCTCAGGAAAAATAAATGTGAAAACATTTTCAACTTTTTATCTTAAATGGCCTCGGATTGAGGCCAAAGTTGTGCCATTTGTTTTTGTGTGGGTAGACTTTTGCAAATGTCAGCCAGAGTGAGGAGGTGTCTGCACAGATGATATAGGGCTGAGCTGGATGAGGCCACTTGAGAGGTCGCGACTTCCAGTCCTCCTGTAGGACTCCAAGCACGGGCTCAGCTTCTCTGTACAGGGAGCAGTTCTAAGTCGAGGAGGTTGTTCACAGTACAGGAGTTTAAACATGGGTGTAAGCCTCCGCATGACCAGGTCTGAGGTTATTATCTCTGCAAACGTGGCTGGCACATTATAACTAGCAATTGTTAAGAAAAGGGCCTAGAGATATAATCACAGTTTTAACACCAAGGATTATGCAAGAAAATAGAGACAAAAGGGGAATTCTTTTCCTTTCATTATCTTTCTCAGTGCAAGTATTATGAAAGGACTCTACATGCATTTTTTTCATCATTTTCCCACAGTCATTTATAATAATCTCTTGGAAGAATCAAACTGAAACTTTAGTCCTTAAAGGGAAAATTTGCCCACTCATACATTTGTTTTGTTATGTACATCTTCATGTGCGCTCATACGGTGCCATGAAATGGAGTTTATATCTGACCTTCGAAAAGCCAAAGCTTATTTGGGAAAACTGCATATGAAGAGTTAAAAGAGTTGCACAAAGCAGATCCCAAAACCAGGTAGCGAGATGCTAAGTTTCAGCAAGTCCTCTACATCAGACTAAAGCCTGCAAGATACATTTTAAAATCACCCAGGGGAAAAAAAAAGCACGCTCTTTTAATATGGGTCAGAAACACTAATTAGCTGAAATTGTTTCTCATGATCAGTAACTCAGCAGTTCTCCTCCAGCCTCTTTGTTAGAGAATCTGCATAAAAATAGCAACAAACAGCCTCCGAATCCTTCTAAACACCAGTCAGGCTTAAATTTATCTCCCATAGTGCTTCCTTGCGACAGTAGCGATGACAGCGTCGATTAGATAGGGCTGGCACTTCACACCGTGTGTCACTCCTCATTATCTGATGAGAGCCCCTGCAAGAGGCAGGTGCCGGCAAATGAAAGATTAGGTGCAGTGTGTGTAATCAGCCTAAATCCTTCACTACCTCTGCCGAGCAATAACAAAATGTAAGCAGCTCTCTCCTTGCCACAATTTTTTCCCCGCTTTTGCCATGCTCGTGAGTCTGCGGGTTTAATTATCCTAACTGTGGCTGAGAAACTGCATGGCGGAGACCAGCATTTCCAGGATGAGGTTGGTTCTGGACCACAGGCTTGTATTCCAGGCGATTTCTGTTCTCCGAGGAGTATGTGCAGTCCTAATTATGCTGCCTTAAACCAACACGGAGAAGTTCCCCTCCCTCCTTTCTGTGCAGATGCTTAAGCTTTTCTTCCTCAGTTTCAGCAGATCCTCTTTAGTTCTCCCTAATGACTCTCACACTCCCCACAAATAAGCAAGTGAATTTTGCAAGTGAATGAACACAATGAAAAAGCAAGGTGTGAGGCTTGGTGACATGGACTGGATTTTGACACTTGCCACATTAGTTTTAATACTTCTCAGTGTGCCAGTCAATGTTCAACAGTGTGGCTGTTAGAAATGAAGTTCTAGTAATGAGATCTAGCAAGCTTCGTGGAAAAAAGACAACCATTTTTCGGTGCCAATTACCAATGAGAACTACTTGGGCTTTCTGCAGGCTTTCAGAGGCAAATTGCTCCTCAGATTTGAAATGAGAGCGCTGACTTCTTGGGAGAGAGCCAGGCCACACTGGGTAAGACTCAGACACCTGGCTGTGGGAAATGGTTCATGCACGCTGGCCACAGAAAAGAAAATATGTAGCTAGCTTTGGGGAGCAATTGGCTACCACTTACTGCCTTCCTAGGCTGTCCCAGGTACAGGCTGTCTGCAATCAGCTCTCCTGTTAGAGATACGCATGGGAAGCCTTAAAGGAGGCAAAATAGGCAACGGCCGTCCACACATGAGAAATGATGGACCACAGGAAAGTGAACGGGCAAAATCGAAACAATCAGTACTTGCCAGTAGTCACGGATTCAGGTTACAGCTGGTGAAACAGCAAGTATGATAAATGGAAACCTCTCAGTGTTTCGCTGGAGGGCTGGGGCGTTAATGAGGAAGAACAGCAGCAAATACTCCTGTCTACTGAAGAAAATAGCCAAAAGCCAGCAAGGGAGAAGTGTGGTGGTGTGTGAGGAAGGCGAAGGGCAGTAATATGGTGGTGGCTAGTAGCATTCAGAAACACTGGCTGCAGTCAGCACCTGTAGGCACCGCTTCTCTGTCCTGCCAACACGGTCACACACCGTGGACTTTACGGTTTAATCATGGCTGGACGAAGCACCGGAGGACACACTGTGGGGAAGAGTCTCGCACTGCTGGGAGGTGAACTCCAAGCTCTCTTTGACTTTTTTGTCATACCAAATGTGTATCAGTAAAACCCACATAGTTGCTGCTTGGATAGATGCGTGTAAGACGGTCCCCACAGTCCATTGATGTGACATTGCCGTGCCGGGCAGAAGCCCTACTGCCTGGCTGAAATGCCTGCCCAAGCATGCCCGCCTTCCTGGGAGTTCGTATGTGCCAGCAGTCTCCTTCCAGAGACTGAAATCCAGCCAGGGGTTTCTGTTTTCCACTGGTGCTCTGGGTATTTGTCTGAAAAATAAAAGGATCCTCCTGTCTCACAGGGAAGCACAAGCCAGGGAGAGGCCTGGGGAGAAGACCTGAATTCCAGCTCTGGCTGCATGTCCTTAAGCTGCTTAAAAAAAGCAGCCTTGCATTTTGCAGCTACCCTCCCTGTGTGCTGAGTCAGACCTGCATGGAAAAACAGTGTTTTCCGCTGTGGAGAGGTAAATAACTACACTTGCTACAGTGTTAGGCCCGTGCAATTATTTGGGAGGAAGAAGAGTTTTCCATGCCACTCTGAGTCACCTCATGCCCAATTTAGTGGGCGCAGAGGAACATCTTCTACTCCCCAGCGAGAAGCCATGGCCTTGCGATAGCTGGGAGGCAAGCACGATTTGGCAACAACTGATGCAAACATTTCCCAGACCCCGGGGGAAAACATTTAGTCATACAAAAATCCCAGTTGGTTGCTTCATACTTAAACTGCTGCCCTGTGCAGCTGAAAAGTTAATTTGGGAAAAATGGCCAGATGACAAAGTAAGGAAAATACAGTTAAATGGTCTTAATTTTATTTTTAACAATTGATGTCGCTGGTGGATGTAGTAATACTGGACATAACCCTTATTTAGAACTCTACCCTTTGATCTTTGTGGCCACAGAGCATGTGTTTCTGTGTACTGAACATGAAAATAGCAAAAAAATCCACTGCTGACTATCTGCTTAGGAATGGGGCTTGAGCAAGAAGAATGCATCAAGTGAAATATATGGTTTTATAGGTGGCAATTTCTCCTTGTTTTGTTTTCTTGCATTTAAATCCAGTCTTTTCTACTCTGTGCATGTTTGCTTTTCTGTATGAAAATTGTAACCATGCTGAGTATTTCTAGTGTTGTGCTAATTGCAACCGACTCACAAAAATAATATTTCTTGTTTGGCATTTATTAAATGTCACTGATTTTCCAGTCTTGCAATCTGACCCATAGGCTGAACACCTCTGAGTTCCACTGAACCCTTGCCAGGCATGTGGCCAATTATTGCAGCCTTTTCAAGATGGGAGTCTGCCTCTTCTGCGTGTGCAACACTGTGATACCAAAATAATCCAAGCTTTTGGAAACTAGGCTTGGGCTAGGCTGGTGAGAAGAGAGGAGCTACTTCTGCACTAAGGCGTACTTGTTACTGATCAAGCTGAAACCTGACTCCCGAAACAATCCCCTGGGAGGCATCATTATTGCTTCACCTTCCTGAAATATCACATGCAAACAGGTAGGTTCTTCTGATGACTAGGCAGGTAGTCTTGTAGTCTGTGAAGAACAGTTCACCATCACTGTAGGAAGGCAGAGTGGCAAGCGGGCATACAAACGCCCCAATGTACAAATCACCAAGTAAAGCCTCTTTTCCACTGTCAAGAGGTGGAAAACACAGATATTCACTACTCAGATCTTACTTCACTGTCATATCATGACCCTAAGGGTGAATGTTTTTCAAGGATAAGTAATAGAGATGTTCAAAAGCCAGAGCATGGGAAAGGTAATAATAGTTTTGTCTACATATGTAGCTAAGTCTGCTCTCCAGGTAAGAAAAACACATCAGATATATATGCATGTTTGACCACTCACAACCTGAAGTCTTTCTGCTGCTCCAGTGATGCTATAGGCCTTCTGCATGGTGCCTGTCCAAGTCTTGAGCACAAATCACACTGTGTTCACATGAAAGTCAGTTTTAGAATAAGTTGTATGGATACACAAAACTTCTTCCCACAAACAGATGTTTGGGATCTTGGACAGTGAGCTGTGGCTCAGCATTCGTTCTCATTACATGAGCATGGAAATCCCAGAGGAACTGGGAGCTGGCGGCCCTCATAAGCCTCCTGGCATGCCGGGTGGAGGCAGAGAGCCTGGGAGTTTCTAGTGGCCTCTTACAGAGCTGCAGAAGAGAAAAATATAATATGTAATGCGTACAAGAGAGCAGTGGAGAGAGTACACTTTAGAGAAATTTTCTAAAAAAGCCCTCAAGACTTGTATGAAGTGGTTAGGAAAGTGTAACAGTCTTCAAGATATGCTTACCGCTTCTCAGAGAAGACAGCCTGAATTGGCTAGGTGCAGTATACTGCTCTGCTCATCAGCTGGGTAAAAACTGTTGTTAGCCCTAGCACACCGCATGTTGTGCACAGGATGCCCATGCAATAGGCTATATATCACTTTATGTGCATAAAAACTGAAAGCCAGCCGAAGAACTGCAAGGCCTGACCAAGGAGATGTACCTGATGTGCTCAGCAGAGATGCATACAGCCCCACATGTATTTGGCTGGCCCATGAACTGCGAGGATTTGGAGGGTTAAACAAAGTAAAGTTCAGTGCTTCAGTCAGGCTGAGAACGGTCACATATTTGGCCTTTTCTTAATTCTACCTTTTACTGTAGAGCTGACAAACACAAAACTGCTGTGTCCTTTGGAGGACTCTGACACAAGAACCACCTTCAAATATTCCTTGCTGTCCGAGGGGGAGGCAGGAGGAAGGGATGGACAACACAGCATTGGTGTGTGAGTGAAAAAGTAGCTGGAAATTGTTGTCCTCAGGGTCGATTCGAAGCGCTGACTCACTGTGCAAAATTACCGTGCTGCATCAGCTGATGGAAGCGTTGATGAATCCAGGAGAACATCACCACGTGGAGGGAGCGTGCCAACCCGACCCACATGTTGCAGTGCTCTCTGTGCGTTACCCAGCTTGCCTTCCCAGATGGCTGAGGGGCTTTCATAGCCACCGGCTGTTTGTTTATTTTGGGGTTTCTAGTTGTTGCTAAGGTAATACTTAAAATTTGCATCCCGAAACTTACCTTGTTCTAACCTGCTCATTGTCTAGACAGCCCGTGCTGGAGGAGAGAAATTATCTGTGTTATAGAAACTGCAGCCTGGATTCCTGGCCTTTTTTTGTAGAACCAGGCAGAGAGTACTTGTCCTACTTTCTAGTCAGTAAGCTGAAATTCTGCATGTTTAATTATAAATCAAATAATTGACTACAAAGCTATTGTGGTAAGGCCTTCCATGCTGTTGATGGTTTTAATTGCAAACTGCTACATGATGTGCTTCAGTAACAAAGAATGAGCCCTGAATTAGAGGAGGAAATGTCCTACTTTGACTCTATTTTTACAGACAGGATGCAGGAAGTTTTCCGATGTGTCATTCCTCTCCATGATGGACATGAACAGGAGAACTGAAGGCCACGTGAGATGCCAGTTGGGGCTGGGCTGGTGGTGCATTCAGCATTTGTGGGGACTGCACAGGAACTTGCTGCAGACTGTTTCTGCTGCCCTTTTTTCGGGGCCCACCTTCACGAGAGTCACGGTCCTCTTGATCCCCAAAGAGGTGCTTGCATGGCTCATCCTGAAGTTGAGGACGAGGCAGACCATGGTGTGCCTACTGAGAACCTTCGTCACGTCAGGCAGCACCCCTGGATGGCGATCACCGATGTGAGTAAGCAGAGGGTGATGCCAAAGCTCCCAAACTCCTCAGTGCCCATGGTACCACTCATTGCATGAGGAGGCAGGTGCACCTCTCTCCTCTCCCTTGGCCACAGGGATCCTAATGGCCCCCATCCCCCTGTGAAACACTGTAAAATAACAACCCTTGATGCCAGGGCCTGTAAGAGGAGCCCCAATGGAAGCTGGAGGCTCTCCTTCCCTCAGGCTCTCCAGTGGTGCCAGGCCCAGGGCTGACACACATTGAATCCTCTGGGAGATGGTGGCACCTGCTTCTGCTGGACCAGACCACTGTCTGTTGTTCTCCCACCGTGCTCCATCTTCTCAGTAACTTCCTTGTTGTTACTGGAAGGTCTCCCTGAAGCTGTCCCTTTTCCAGTCTGAACAAGCTCACATCCCCCAGCGTCTCCTCACAGGGCAAGTGCTCCAGCTGGGTAGCCCTCTGCTGAAGTCCCTTTGGTCATCAATGACTTTTCTGAAACAGGGGCCCCAGAACTAGACACAGTACTCCAGATGTGTTCTAACAAGCGAAAAGTAAAGGGAGATAATTACTTTCCTTGGTCTAGTGGCTAAGCTTCTGTTGATATAGCTCAAAATGCTTTCTTCTTTCCAGATGCTAGTGGTTCAAGCATTCGCCAGGCCGCATGCTTACTCCATGAGGTGAGGGCTGCCTTGAGTCCCAGAGCCCTCCCTGTTTGGTGAGGCCTCCCACCCTGGCCCCACAGAGCTCCTGCTACCCCTGTGCCCCTCCCGCCCAGTGCCCAGCCTCTGGGGGCTGCCTCCAGCCTGTGCCAGGGGCATCTCCACCGACTCCACCAGAGCCCTCTCCTTGCTCCAGAATCCTTCCCAGGCACGGAGCGGCGAGATCCCTTACGATGGAGGCATTGGCACTTCTGGGGCCACCGATGGAGAGACTGTGCTGGAGGAACTGTGTCTCCAGTGTTGGACCCCCCGTCTGAGGAACGTGTCAACACACTGGAGAGACCTCAGTGGAGGGCCATCAAGGCAGATAGAGGGGGCAAGAGCACTTGTTGTGTGAGGAGAAGCTGAGGGAGCAGGATTTTTTTTATCCTGGAGAAGAAACTGCAAAGGGGGGGATCTGTTTGCTGTCTGCAGCTACCAAATGGGAGGATGTGGAGCCAGGCTCCTCTCAGAGGAGCACAGGGAAAGGACAAGAGGCAACAGACAGATCTCAGCAAGAGAAATTTTGATCAGATACAAGGAAAAAGTATCACGAAGAAGGTAACTGAGCACTGAAACAGGCTGCCCAGGGACGTGGGCTCTCTGTCCTTGAACACACTCAAAACTGAACTGGACATGACCCTGAGCAACTTTTTCGAATTTGACTTGCTTTGAGCAGGGGACCTCCTGAGGCCCCCTCCAGCCTGAATTTTTGGGGAATTTTATAATCTGGAAAATTCTTCACAGAGCGGTCAGTATGGATGTTTTCGTTGAACTGTGCTTTGGCAGTGAGAAAGGAACCTTTGTACACAACTGTAGCAGGCAGCAGTCCCTCTGACAGCTCCTCCAGAGGTCCTGCCTGCTCTTTTCCACTCATCTCATCCATCTATTTCTGCCCTCCCCACCCAGCACCTCACCAGGCTGCAAAGGATTATCTAGAGGAAGGTTTTGGGATGGTGCTTGTAAAGTACCTTGAGCACATTGAAGCAAGAAAGATGAATGAGATTTTCCCTCAGCAGAGTAACCTGAACCGGGAATGATCCTCACCTGGGCTGGAGCCAGGACCCATTGTATGCTCGGTGTGGGGCAATGAGTGCTGATGAGGAAGGGCCATCGGCCCTCCAGTGCCCCAGGAGGAGGTTAGGAGGAGGCTGGGAGGTGGTAGCTCAGACAGAAATGTCTCGGAGGTAAAAGGCAGTGCTGGTGGCAGGTGCCTGTTGAAGGTAAGGACAGGTACAACTTCAACAGGTCAGGAGAAGTGTGTGGGGGGAGAAAAATTGTGTGTTGTGTGGCCAGACATGCACAGGGACTTGCTAATGGGAAAGAGAAGCTGCAGATCTCTTAAAAATAATTTTTTCTCTCCTCCTGCCCCCAACTCTGTTCATCCCTGTGAATCTGTACCTGCATGGAAGGCCTTCTCAGAAGCAGCTGTAAGCTTATTTGCTTTCTTTCCCTTAGAAAAGAAATCTTGAAAACCACCACCAAGATGGACTGTAAAACACTCTCTCCTTCACCCATGGACACAAAAATCTGGAGTCTTTCTTTGTTGAATGCAGAGACTGAGCAGGGCCAATTACCTGCAGTGACAAATAGTGTTACAGCGAGTCTTTGGGCAGAATAAATGTAAAATCCTCCAAGTCAGCTACGACATCTTTCAGGCATATTTAGTCATTGAAGCTGAATATCCCCAGCTGTGTTAAACTGTTGAGCTGTTGAGTTTCCGTTTGCAAGCCACTAACAAAATGTAAGCTAGAATAGTCTTGCTGTGCCTGCTCTTGCCTAGCATTGCTGAGGGAAATGAAACTTAAAGCCCAGACCAATTCAAGTTTCTTGGAAAAACACCCATGTCCTTCATGCTAGTGATGTGTTCCAGTAGCTTGCTGCTAGAGCAGGTTTTTTTCTTTAGCAATGTCTAGGGATGTGACTCCTTAAATAGGGACAAGCGAGCTGTTGCTTTATTTTATAACGGAGTCTCTCTTGACCTTGCTCTGCTAGGCGTACCGATGCGGCTGTGCAGAACAGCGCACCTCTGTGCTCAGGGATTTTTTTTGATCTTGCATTTCTTTAAGTAACGAGAGAGATCCTTTTTCCTTTTTCTTGTATGCAACAGCAGTTTCTAGGCAGTATTGACTTAAAATCCTCTATTTTTATATGACTAACTATAGCTGCATAAAGCTAAATAGTTGAGAGTACTGTGAGAACTTGAAGTCCAATCTCTAATTTTTTTTTAACCAAACTGCAGCATATGCATGCATGAAGACAAAAACACCAGAGTGTATAAGGGGGGAACCAACAGGACAAACCAACTGACAAACCTGGGAGTTAAATCTAATATGGGAAAGTATAAATCTCCCCGAGCCGTTGTGTTATTTCAGCATGAAGCATTTGTGGAGGAGAGCTGGTTTCCCCTCTTCCACCCTCCCCAGCGGGCACTAGTCTGTGCATGCCCCGTGCCAGTGCCTCTCCAGCTGCCAACGGCACGACATAGGCAGCTGATCCTCTGCCTGTGAAGACTGATGCATTGGGGTTTTTTTCTTGATGTGATATGAAGAAGCAGCAAAGGTTGTTGCTATGGTGGGGGGCTGTTTAGCAGGGTCACTTCATGCCAGGGGGTCCAAGCGTGGCAATTCAGGGGGTCTGAATGGCAGCCCAAGACTACTGGGGCCATGCTGAAGCAGGGTGGCTCCCAATGAGGAGGAGCAGGAGGAGGAGGAGGAGAGGATTCAGGCCTGAGCCCCTGGGACCTGGCAGAGATGCCCAGCTGCAGGGGTGCAGGCAGAGCTCCCCATCCCGCAGGGGAAGAGGGAGCCTGTGCTCTAGTGGGGTCCGGCCACTGCTGAGGCGAGAGCCACGCTTGGAGAAGTTGGGTCCAGCAGAGCAGCAGGTTTTTCTTTTCCACCCGTATTCCTCTGCGGCCCCAAGAGCAAATGATGCTGGCTGCCGTGTTGTGCGAAGCACTGTTGCTGTGATCTGTATAAATAATTACTGAAACCTTTGTTTATTAATCTCTGATTAAAATCCTAAGTAATTTAGATGCAAATTAACTGCTTCGCTTATGATCCTGGCAAATGGCCAAGCCGGCCCTCAGCGTGGCAGAGCTGGCTATCGTCCCTGGCAGCTATGCCGCTCTTGGGCCTTCGATACCCTGGCAAACATTGCTAAAAACTCCTCAGCCGTATGCTAAATCCCCGCAAAGTGCAGAGCAAGCCCATGCCAGCGAGGGGTAGGAGGGACCTGATGGCTCCCTGGCTGGGAGGGCTGGGTGAAACCTCTCCCTGCTCGGGTGGGACCAGGCACCCTTTCCCTCTTGTCCCAGAGAAGCCCCAGTGCACAGCTGCTGAAGCCCGTGCATTGTCAGCACGTGTTTGAGGGGCTGCAGACCTGTCCCCGAGTGCTGGAGGATTTCTGAAGGATGCTCTTTGCACAGTTACAGGGGAGGGAGTTGTGGGCAATCTCCTTTTTCTTATAAACTTCTGGAGGGTAAGTTACTGCTTTGGCAATATTCTCAGCCATGAAAGAGAGTGGGTAGCTCAGCTTTTTCTCAGCTGTGTGCAATGATAGGGAAAAATACCCAGCTAGAGCCTCACGAAGGCAAAAGAAGCTATTTGCTAAATTGTTTTTATATTTGTGGCTAATAAGTTTAACGTAAGCTATTGATTAGACGGATTTTGGTTTGGTAGCTGAAGATACTAATACTTATAGGCATTTTGCAGAGTAAAAAACAGGTTTTGAATGACAGGTTATATCTCTCCCCCTACCCTTTCCAGGGCTGGTGACAGCTGGAGAGAGCTGATGCTAGAAGCTGAGGCAAACCTGCGATGGTTGTTGCCATGTTTCTGCTCTGCCTGAAGATTATCGTTCCTGCTCTCCCACCACAGCGACTCCATTTGTTATTCTACTATTTGGAGTAATGACTTTTTTAAAAAATATCCTCAAATTCTCAATTTAGTAAAAAAAACTTCAGCTCTTTTAAATGTAATATAATTGATATTTTTAAATGTATGTATACAAGGAAAAGAAAGAGTGAAAAGGCATTCTTTCCTATTGTCCTCAAGGAGACTACACCATCCCTACATATCTCACCAGCAGTGTGATGATCCACTGGTGTCCAGCCAAAAAGCACTTGAAAGCTGCTGGGGCCGTGTCCTATGCAGTCGTCTCCCACAGGGGTGCAGCAGCAGAGCCAAACGAAGGGCCGTGCTCCTTAGATGGTGGGGCGAGCGCCAGGTTTGAAAGCCAAGTACCGTTTTACATTACAGATCGCAGTCTCTAGCAGAGCAGACTAATTCCTAATTAGAGTCCCGTGGTATAGGCGTAGGAAGGCACTGCGCTCCCAAGACCAGCAGGGCTCATGAAGGATGCTTTCCTACAGATGCCCGAGCTGCAGATCCTTTGGTGCCTGGTGGGGGCTGAGCCCCAGTCAAGGGGTACGGGGCATTTGTGGTGGTGCTGAGCGGAGACTGCAAATCCTTTTCTTCAGTGGGGCATTGCCAGGATGTCTCCATCACCTGGCTGCCTGGCTTTATGGCATGAGTAGGACTGGATTTCTGAGATGCCCACCCCTCCGGGTTGGGTCCAGCCCATCCGGCGGGCTGCGAAGCTGTGGGAAGCCAAGAGAGGTGCATGGCCCTGCAGCACACGGGCCAACGTGACTTTTGCGTGGTGCTCAACCGCTGCAAAAACTCTTCCTTTGTGTCGCTGTGAGAGAGCGTTGGTGTTCCTCCAACTTGAAGTTGACATGCCAGCGGCTGAGGATATTTCAGCAAGTTAGACAAGCTTGCTGGGTTGTACCAGAGCCCAAAAAAGGGGGTTTCATTAACTTCTAAGAGCACAGCTTGCTAATATAAGTTAAAGGGAGCTCGTGGTTGGGCCTGAGATGATAATATTTTCCATCAAAATAACAGTTTATCATGCAGTGCTCTCTAAGGCCAAACAGAATTGGGCTTTGATGATCGCTGCTTCAGGCCCGAAGACAGGGCCTGCATATCCAGTGACTTGTCTGTTTTTCCATGGCCTGTCAGCTCTAATAAAAGGTGTTTCTCTGCGCACAACCTTCAAGTCCCTAAAGCTAGAGCAACAATCCTATTAAAGGCTTGGTTGTTTTGCTATTTAGTGTAATAACTTTTTTAAAAAAGGAAAACTTTCCTGCATTTTTTTATGAAGACATAACGGTGGAAAGTAGCAAGCAGAAATATAGGCTTCCACAAATCACACTGCAAAAAATCACATTAAATCTTGTAGTAAATGGGCTTGGCTGTTCACAAGTTCTTTCATATACTGGAGCGCTTTCCATGAAAACCCCCTGCTGGGCTCTTAAAAGCAAATTTACAGAATTTCTGAGGGTTTGGACTTGCTCCAAATTGTGCCATTGAGATAAAAATGCTCAAAAAAATAAAACCACTACTATTTTATCTTATGCTGATAATATGATCTAATTTGATTGTTGTTTTTTCCCTTGACTGCATTAAATGAATCAGCCTGCCTAAAAGGGAGGTGAAAATAGATCATTGGAACCAACTGAAGCAGGTACCCCTTGAGAAAATAAGCTCTTAATTCCCTAGGCACTTCACTGGGAAGGAAACACAGTAATACTTTGTGAGGGCTGAGCTGGTGAACAGAAACATGCTTTTTTTTCCCTCCCCCCCCTCCCCATAGGCACTGAACTGCGCCACCAAACTTGAGAGCAGCTTGGAAAGGCTGTTTTCAGAGCTGAATTCCTTGATTTCCCACCCTTAGCCGAGGTCAGAGCTGTTCCTGGGAGCTACATGGCAGCCTGGAAATAATCAAGTTATGCTGAATAAATCTTTCAAAGATGCTTTATGTGGAAATATATGAGGAAAAGATACCTTTCCTTCTAAGATGTTTGCCTGTGTGTTGAATACTTTCCACCGTCTCAGAAGAGCCCAGCAAGCACACACAGCCCGGTGCATATAGTTTGTCAAAGCCTAATGAACGCTTTAGTGGAAGTTCTCTGTGGCTTTGTGGGGATTAGGCTAGCAACCACATTTGTGCTTCAAGCTGAAATGAATCAGTCTCCGTAGGCAACCTGACTTCCAGAGTGTTTTCCTGTCAAAATCTGTCTCAAAAAAAATTTATTCTCTTCTTTTGCCTTCTTTCCACTCAGCCCCTTTTCCCACGTGCATATGTGTACCTTTGGCACATCTATGAGGGTCTTTCAGGGGTTTCACAAAGTTGAGAAGCAGGAAACCACCTGGCACCAAAAATATTTCCCATAGGGACCTCTCCTCTCCACTGGACAAGCATTCTCCTGGGCAGTTCTGGTCCGCACCGCCCCAGACCCGCCCCACCCCCCCCCAAAAAAAAAAAAAAAAAAAAAAAGAAAAAGAAACCAAAGAGGAGATGATTTCCTGGAAAAGGAAAAAATAATTGTCCTTTATGGGAAAGAAGGGAACTCAAGCACAAAATACACATCTTGTAGAAATTATTAATTTTCCTCAGAGGTAGGGAACTACCCTTCCCTGGAAAATTTTGAAGAAAACTCAGACAGTCTGTGTAAGCAGAGGTAAATCTTCCACCTGCTTCTAATCTGCTTGACAGCATCCACAGTGCAGCTTCACACGCTGCATGCATGCCCTTGCTTTGCTTGCTGGAAACCTGGTCCCTGTGTGGGTGTACTTTCTGAAAATCTCCCACTGTTGCCTACACTCATGCTTCTCCGGTTGTCCTGTCTGTCACCAGAGCTGCGCTGCTGCTAGACAGAAAGGCAGCACCTTCAGGGAAAGCTCCCACGTGCATCATCTTCCTGACATGGGACAGGTCTGAAATAGGTTAGGATTTTTTTTTGTTTTGTTTTGTTGGCTATATGACTTGTTCTTATGGGCAGACTCTGGGCAGAAACACAGGGTAAGCAGCACCATTACAGATGAGGTGCTGAGGTGTTGAGAGCATGTTCTCCAGATGTTTCATTTCCTCGTGGAGGCAATGGGGGATCATTGCTCTCATTCTCCAACACTGGTCTTGGGCAAATCCGGTGGCGTTAGCAGGAGAGATATGGAGACACCCATGCATCCATGATGCCAGGATGGTTGAGTAGGTGTTTTTGCAGAAGTGTGATGCCAATGAGTTATTGCTTTTAACTGTCTCCACAGCAAGCTGCAGCTGGAGCTGGCAGCAGGAATGGCAGGACAAGAACCAAAGTGTCACAACCTGTCTCTCGACCATCCCTTCTCTGTGCTGAACCATAAGGTGACCGTTTGTCTTTCCAAGGAGCAAAGTCTTCATGTGTCAAGTCATAATGCTCAAAGAGAAAAGAACAAGCACTGTAGAGCTAAATACTCCACCGTACTGTAAGGAACAGACAAGGTGTCAGAAGGTTTAATGACTACATCTTACAGCATGTCTTTCACCCTGGTACTTGCCTACATGTGTGCTCCTACCCCAATAACAGTGAAATAGCTTCTGCCCCATTTGCAGGATAAGCTACATACCACAGGAGAAAGCTGCAGAGTATCTGGATAATCTTTTCATCTGCTCGTGCCTTCAGTACCCGACCTGCCCATTCCAAAGCTGTGCAGCAGCACCTACCACCGCTGAAGCAGCAGGATGCTGTGGCAGCCATAGTCTCTTCCTCCTGTTCCACTTGAAAGGGATTTTAGGCGGGTAAGACTGAGGCATTTACTGCAAATCGCTTCTAGGATTTCGCTTGCTGTGGTGTGGGTCTCTCCACTTCCCACGCTTGTCATTTCAAACTCCCTCTGATCTGTGTGGTCTGACCCAAATCTCCAAACCACAGAACAAATTTTAGGAGAGCACAAGCTCCTGGCTGTTCTGCATGTCTCCAGAATCTCTTCTTTGTGTGCTTTTATGATTTGATTCAGTGTTTTACTCAAGCCTCACTGGTTGTACTCCTCATCAGTGTATGTAACCACATTTCCTGCTTCCCATTTCTCTGCTCTGTCTTAGAGCAATCATCTCTTTTTTTGAATGCTGATTATGTCTTGCCCCAAACTGGCCTGGAAAAGACTGTGGAGCAGAGGTGCCTTTGAATTTGCAGAGGAGATGAGTGACTCTGGGTGCCCAAGAGGAGCAAGCTTTTAAAAAGTCTGAAAGCCTTTTCCTTGGCTTCCAGAGGGCGGGTGCCCATCACGTTCCCAAAAAGCTGCAGGATTGCACCAAACTTAGAAGCACTCAGAATCACTAGAGGCTTCCTTAAACTCCAGCATACGGACATGCCAAAGGCCGCTAGCTATAACACATGCCGCAGGATATATTACACTCTACGTGCCATAAATCTTCCAAACTAGGTTTGAAAGGATTGTGAGAGACGGTCTTACCCAGCATTTCTCAAAGTTTCTCACCTGTGTCTCCGCTGAGTCCCGCTGGCATTTTTTGTGCCCCACAGGCAAACACAGCTCCGGCAGGGCGGGTGGTGTGGTTCAGAGCACCTTGATGGCTTACCACAGATCTGATCCCTTCTCTGCCCCAGAGCAGGATCAGCTTGTACCTAAGCCGTTCGCAACAGATGTTTGCCTAAGCTCTTATTCAAAAACAAACAAAAAATGATGGAGATGTAACAGTTTCCCCAGCCAATCTATCTAGTGCTTAATCATCCTTACTATTAGAATTTTTTTTCATGTTTATCCTCAATCTCTTTTGCAACTATCAAAGCCCATTATTTCCCATCCTATCATCAGAATTATTCCCCCATATTTGCAGATAACTTCAATGTATTTAAAGACTGTTATTGTCTCCCTTCAGTCTTGTCCTTTCTAGACTAAACAACCCCATTTCCTTCAGTCTTACTTCATAAATCGTGTTTTCTAGATCTCTAATTGGTTTTGCTACTTTGAAGAACTGGATTTGGGACATAGCTTTTTTTCGTTCTCTTAAAAAAACCTAAGATGTGCTTGAAACTGAACAAAATATTCCAGCTGAGGCCTTAGCAGCACTAAATAGACCAAAGGTATGTCAAACAGCTTATAAATGGTGCGGTACCCCAGCACAATGCTTGCAGTTTCTGCAGTAGCAGGACATTGTCGGCTTCTTGCGCCACAGTCACTCCTGGATCCTTTTCTGCTTTGCGGTGTTCTGGTGTTTTATATCAGTCCCGTGTTCATATATAAGCAACTTGTTATCTGACTGACAGCAGGACAAATGGAAAATTTCGCATTAATGGCATTGCACCTCACCTTTTTCTGGCTGCTGCAGCTGAGCAAGATCCTTCCAAGTCTGTCCCTAATCCTCAGCTCGAATTCAAAGGTTTTGCAATTTGATAGGTGGTGACCCCGTTCTCCCAGCACGAGGCAAAGTGGTTGCGGTACATCAACTTCTAAACCTCTTCTGCTGATAATCCGTTGTCTCGTTTCCATATGCTCCCCCATGCTGTCGCCTCTTGCCATGGGGGCTCGGCTCTTTGAAGCACGAACCAGCCTTATGTCGTCTCTCTGTACAGTGCCTAGCATGGCAGGGTCTTGATCCATGGTTAAGGATCCTAAATATAATGACAATAAAAATAATACTGTCTATATAACTGAGAAGCTCCTGTTTGTGGCAAAATGGGAAAGGAGTGGGTTTTATGGGTGCATTACACTTTCCTTTTGTAGCTCTAAAACATTTAATTGAAGGCTGCTTTTAAAATTGAACTGCTATTTTGTTAGGAAAATACTCATTTGCCGAGGAGAATGGTACATTCCTCTCTGTAAAAATGTCACTTTTTCACCTGGGGCATATTCATGAAAATTAAAACTTTGCTTCTTGTTGTAAATCTTTGTAAATTTCCATGAATTTGCCCTAGGTGAAAACGTGACATTTTTACAGACAAGAATGCTCCAGTTTTGCTGAGAGAGGCAAAAAGGCCTTTCTGTAAAAAAAAATGGCAACGGCAACTTTCTGCTTCTTTCTGCTTCTGAAAAATATCTATCCCTTTTACTGCAAAAAAAAAAAAAAAAAAAGGAAGAAGAAAAGGAAAATGGAGTGGAGCTGTTGCAGAGCTGTATTCTGTATTCCCCACCTTCTGAACTGCTTTTATCACTAAGCACTGTGCTCAAAGGCAGAGTGAAACTTTACCAATGCACTTCAGAAAAATTACTTATTTTTCTGGTGAGAACTGGTAACTTTGCCATTAAAGTGTCAGCTTTGCTGGCACTAATAATGTTATATATTCAGTGGTTATCATGAGCCAGCTACTGCAACCCTCACTCATTCAAAACTTCCACTAAAATTAATGCAAGATACAACCATGAAAGGATCTATCAAATAATGTAATTTTGTAATTAAAAAAATATAAAATAAAAGGCTAGTGCTTTCTGTAAGCTTTTTTTTTTGCATGTCAGCCATTGATTACTCAGTCTGTCCCAAATACAGTACAGTCAGCTCAACCTTTATGTCCAAAGTTGCAAAAGAAGAAGGAGGGGACTTGCAGGTCTGGGTTGCATGGTGTTGACCGTCACTTAGAGAGAACAAAGCGCCCCTTGGCACCCTGTTTTTCTTGACTGGTCTGCCTATGGGGAAGAAGAGGAAAAGGGGGCAATCATGGTAATGTAGTAAAGAAGAGGCTGCCCTTGGGACGCTCTCGGACAGTATTTCTCTGCCAGTCTGGGGAGAGCTAGTCCGTAGCCATTAATTAAGACATCCTAATCCTGGGTGTACTCTCAGGGTTTTCACAGGGCTCAGCAAGTCTCTTCCACCTCTAAGAGGTAATGCTTGTACTCTTGTCCCACGGCAGAAAACCTGCGTGGTCAGTTTGTCACAGGGAGAGGAAAGATTTGCTCCCACAGCCCCAGGAATGGACCAGGCAGGTCCTTCCACAGACCAGCAAGTCAGAAGCTACCGAGTTCACATATCTGCTGAGGGGTTTTTCCTTTCCGCTGGAGATGTCACCTTGCTTTTGTGCTCAGGGATCTCCAAAACACTCTTGTAATCCAGGGCTGCTTCAGCCTGAAAAAAGTAGAGGTGTCTAGGGCTGCTTAAAGGACGTTTGCTTCAGTGCTTTGCTGCCTCCCCACCCTCCTGCTCATGATGTGCTTTTGATGGATGTGTTCCTAGGTGTTGAAACGTAGTAAAAGTTTTATGTATTTGGAAAAAAACAAAGGGGGTGTGCATGTGTGATTGATAACCTTCCTGTTATCACCCTGGTCTTGGCCTGGCAGCTGTGGAGGAGAAGGGTTAGCCTACGAAACCTGCTCAAAGTTGGCAAATGTGCCTTGCTGATGGAGAAAGAAACCAGCAGGGACAGTGAGCAAGACCTCTTCTCCTTTGAGAGGGCTGCAAGGGCTGCAGTCCGAGCAAGGAAACCGCTGCAGAGGAGAGGCAAAAGAGAAGGACCCAATTTGCAGAGGGGCTGCCAGCATAGGGGAACAGGAGCAGAGAAACCTGTAGAAGTCCCTGGAAAGGGGGATTATGGAAAGAGAATAGGAAAGAGCAATGCTGGAATGCTTGTTCAGCATGGGAGCAAACGGGCCAGTGTGCTTGCTAGCGACCCTCTGCCAGCTTGGTCAAGGGTGGGAAACTTCCCTCTAAGCCGCATGGCCAGAGCTTGCAGCTTCCGGAGGACCCTGGGCTGTCCTGGGCACCAGGTGACTCGGGGAGCCACTGGATGCAAACGAGCTGCTCCCCCTGCTCCTCAACGGGCTGCTGTACAAGCACTGCATAACACAGGGCTAGACTGGGAAGAAAAAGTAAAAGGGGACATTTCTGCAGGTTTTAGCTGGCACTTGACCTTTTTGTACTGTAGCTGGAGTGTTGGAAACACAGAAGGGGGTTATTTGCTGTCTGAAGTCTGGCCGCTCTACTGTGAAGCTTCTGCTTGCTGTGTGTGCCTGTGAGTTTAGCAGCAGTCCCTGTGTGTCTAAGTTCTTGTTATTGCCCACTCAGTTGTAAGGAAATGAGAAGCCGATGCTAATGCCAAAAAGGGGTCAGTGAAGTATAAAAAGAAAAAAAAATCCCAGCCAGCAATCTATACACCCCAGAAAAATGGCACCCTGTGTTCCTAAACTGGCAAAGTCCTAAAAGCTTTATTAAAACTGATATTTGATTTGGCAAGTAAATTCACTCTCAGTCTGTGCAAATCCATAAAATGCATCAGTATAAAAATATTCTCTATAGGGGAGTTGTCTCCTCACCCTAAAAACTATTAAAAAACCGAACACAATAATTACCGGTACTCTAACTTTGTGGTATGTATCTGCTCAGTTTGTTCCACCATATGCTGCCAGGGAACAGGACTCCCATTAACCCCTCCTCACCAGTGAAACTCACCTCCGGCAGCACGGGTGTGAGCACATGCGGCATCCCCAAAAGCCCCTGTCTTGCCACTGGGCAGATACAACCATGGCTCTAAGGGTCGTGGCACGAGGTTGCGAAGCCAGTGGAGCTCCCTCTACAAAAATACTCACTGCTGGCTTTGCAGGTGTTGTTCATGGCTCAAAGAAGAGAAGTCGTGGGCACTGAGTCTTGTGCTTCCACTTCATAGCTGTTGGTGATCGCCGGATGGCTGTAAGGGGTGGGAGCCAGCAATTTGCCTCCGAGCCCAAATCACTGACCTCTGACACCCAAACGGAGACATGTGCTGGATTAGTGCCGACTCAGTGGTTTCTGTGAACATTTCCCACACTCACCACAGTGGCAGGGCAAGAAGAAAAGCCCAGTTCAGACCAGAGCAATTAAAGAGTTAACTATACTTTTCTCATTGATCATTGGCTTTTAAGCACAGATCACAGGAGGGATTTTTGTGCTGACCTCCAAATCAAACTAAGAGAAATCGATAGCATTTAGGTGTCAAAAGAAGAATTAGATACTTTTGAGGACTTAGATATGAGTTTCCAAGCCAGCCACTTAACGCATGTTCACTGGTGGCTAAATAGAGCCAGTAGGTCTGGAAATCCATGAGAGTGAAATATTTACAGCCCATAGCTGTGGCGTTCCCATAGGAACAAAGGGAGCAGCAAGGCAAGTTTTCAGTATTTTCAGCACTGCGTTGCCTTGCTGAGCCTGGAGAACGAGCTGATAAGGTATACAAGCTTTCCCCGTGCTGCGATAGCCACTGGTCCTCCCCATGGCTTGAGGAGTTGCACCGCTAGTCTGTTACGGATCCTGACACCCTTAGCATAGATGGATGGGGCCGTGGAGAAAAATGCGTTATTATTTTACTTAAATAGCTTAAACATCCCAGTACCAAATGCCCTAGGAGTCTTTACAATTAATCTTACAACACAAGAATAGTGACCACCCAGCAGTATTACAGATAAATCTGTTAGGCAGCGTGCATGCTCAGCCTGCCAACAGCAGTAAAGAAATGCTAGTAAGTGAACTTCGGCAGTAAATCAAAGCTACAAACCCCCTCCCCAACCAACCAACCCTTTTCCCCCTTGCTTCTGGAATATGTCCGCAACCTCTCCCCAAAACTAGGTCTAACGAACGGTTTCTGCAGTGTGTCTCTGGAAGATTATCGAGTCTGAGTTATTTTGGAGTGAGGAGGGATTTAGGGAAAATCGCTTGTCCTCTGGCAGAAACCACGAGAGCAGTTCCCAGGATCCAAACCAACCCAATGGGACACCTTACCTTTAGCTCCCTGTGGGGCTTCCCCAGCCCCATGGACACCAGCTCAGGGGCTTTCCTGGGTCTCGCAGTAGCTTCCTCATCCCTTTCTGTGTAGGACAAAACCATTTGGCCTTGGCCTTGGTCTCAGCCATGAGCTGGGTTGGAAATTTGGGTGGGATTCACTGTTATCACAGTGTTGTCGTTGGCAGTCCAATATTCCCTGCAAGGATTGATGGCTCTCCCTATTGATCTGGCACCAGATCACTCCTCTCAACTGTCGTCATATTCATCCTCTTGGGGTAAATGGGCTTGGGTCCAGCAGTAAATACATAAAGTAAAACATGAGGTATGCCGAACATTTTGTATTATCATAATTATTTAAAAATAATTTATTTACCTGGAAAGGCTTAGCTCATGCTCAGCATCTGGTTTTCGGTCAACTCCTGCTTCTTCTTTTTTTTTTTAACCCAGTTTTCCGGCTGAGTAGACAGAGGAACAAACCAAGACCAAACAATTTGCCAAAGGTCACACAGAGAATCACTGGCTCACACAGGATTTATAGGGAGATTTGCCCTGGCTTCAGGCAGCAATTCATGTTGTCTCTGTTTGGGTTTGCTCTTACACTGGGGGTTCCTCATTCAGCCTTGCCAGTTCATAAGACTTTCTCATGAGTCTATTAATATTTGCTGTCTCTTAGAAAGCTGACTAATTGTTCAAGAATTTCAGACTTGACTTGTATGAATTAAGCTTCTAGTTGTGGTGACAGCAGAGAAAAAAAATAGCTTAGAACAAAAGAAGAATGGTGTATCTTCTCCAGGCTTAGAAACTGTAATAGAAGTTCCTATTCTTTTAAAACCTTATAATTTTCTAACCTTATTCCTGAGCTTTGGAAATCAGCCTCGTATTTTGTGACTGCTTGGAGCTCTTTTGCCGTTGAGTTGCTGATATTTCTGAGTTTTCCTGTATCTTGTATCCCCAGTGTTGTGAATTGCTTTCTTCACCCTCTACTTGATACCTAATTCAAGGATGTTGCTCTACTTTTCTTTTTCAACCATTCTTCAATTTTGGTTTGTGTTTTTCTCAATATATATAAAAATAAGGAAAAGGGTGTTCTGTTTTCATGTTTATGTTATTTTATTTCTACTCAAAGAGCTCCATATTTCTCTGTCACTCACATATTTCAGAAAAGCCTCAACCCCAGACAAAGCTGTCATGATATTCAGGGATACTAGGTACTTGCTAATCCCTTGCCATATATGAGATATACAGCTGCTCAAAACTTCTGAAAGTAAGACAGTGAACATGGTGCATAAGACCAGATTTTTTAATAATCCAGCAAGCCAGGCAGCTTTGGCTATCAGTATGATGGAGATCCCCATGCAAAGACATAAGTTTTTGGCAAAGATAAGGGGATAGAATTTAAACTGAATCTTACCAGCAACAGCTATTTTTTATTTTAATTGGGACTGCACCTCGTTAGATACAGATTTCGGCTCAATGTCTATGCAAAATATACCAGCAGGCCTGAAACTGCCCGTTTGCCCTGTGAACATTGCATAATAACCTTCCATCCCCCTGCCTACATATAAGCAGACCTTAACATCCCTGCAGTGTTAACTGCCTAGTACAGCATGTAATTATATACAGAGAATTATCCCTACACTATGATTAGCCGAATGCATTCATATGCATGTGAATTACTCTTTGTGCTGACACAGTGAAAGGCTGGAGGCCGCTTTTTACTCAAGGGGATGGAGAGGAATGTGCTTGTGTGGTCCTCCAGGGGTACCCTACTAATGGGAACTGTACTTCTTGCATCTTTTCTGCCTGAAGCAGGGAGAGTAGTTGGAGCTAGAGATGTGCGCTGGGTATGTGCCCTCTGAACACCATCAGCTCTCAGACGCATGGAGCTGTAGAAGATGCATGTTATGTTGCTGTTAAGAAGATGATGCTTTTTAAAAATTTTTTTTTCTTCTTACGCCCAGCAATCTCCCTGTGAGGGTCCTCAGGCCTGGTAGTGGCACAAAACATTAATGCAAATGAGAGGGACTGAGCTGACAACCAACTGTGCTCAGTGGGTGGTTTGCCAGCTGCAGCCCTGTGGATGCAGTGCGCTGGTCTCAGCAATCTCAGTACGGCCATCCACAGAGCCTGAAGAGAGAAATATGAAGGTGTAAAGTCCTGAAACCCACCTGGCAGACTCATGAGGCTTTGCTCATGACACGAAGTAAGGGCTCACTTCCTTTGCTCCACACAGCTTCTGCTTCCTGCTCCTCTCAGAGCATCTTTTGCCACTTTTCCAAGGTGGGGAGGGAGAGGCTTTTTTGGAAAGCAAATTTGTCTTCTTCCTGCTACACAACTCCTCTTAAGGAAAGCTGTCATGGAGAGCTGTTGTATTTCCTTGCCCAGGAGGTGACACAGGGTGGTCCTTCTGAGAGTCCACAGGACCCTGGAAAAAGAAACTCCTTTCTACCAAGGGTCCAAAGCTGTCCTCCAGGGCTGGTGGCTGCTGCTTGTGTGACTTCTGCCTCCTTGTTAGCGTGGTCTCCGTGGGGCCATGAAGCTCTGACTGGATTTCCTGCTAGCTAGAACACGCACAGAAGGGGAGGAGAGCCTTACAGGTCTGATCTGGGGTCCTTCTCACAGGGAATTAAGGGACATGCAGCTTTTTCAGAGTACGATGGTCCTCGCACTTGAATTTTCAATCTTGAGGCTGGTCATTAGCAGGGGGGAAAGTAGTTGTAAATTAAACAAAGTTCATACAACTGAGTGCCACCATGAGTGTGGAAGGCGGTGGTGACACTGCAGGGTTGTGTATGGCAGAAAGGATGCTACTGGGTGTGCATCTGCTGGAGCTTTTTAACTTCAGTTTGCTCTGTACGAACAAGCCCAAGGAACCAAGCCTGTCTTCATTAAAGAGCTGAAAGTCTGCAATAATTTCCAGCAAGTTGCATAGCTACTTTAAATTTCCCCCATAAGTGTTTTTTTCCTGGGTCTCTTCCTTTACAGGGTAGTGTGGCTAGGGGTTCACAGTTAGAGGTTATTAAAATATTAAGTATAATTTTCTGCTGTATTTAACTCTTTGGAAAGAATGTGCAGGAGATGGCATGCCATGTGAAATGTAAATACATGTATTGCAGGGCAAGCAACTTCTCTTAGGAGATGGTGATCCCTGAATTATGTGCCTGGGGGTTATGTCTTTGAGTTAAAAGCACTTTTTTTTTTTCTTTTTGGTCCACCCTTGCTAATTAGCAGACTAATCACCAGCAGTCAGCTATTACAGGCGGGAGCGGAAAAGAGGAAGTTTGTAAGCTTCAGACATATCAGCCAGATCTGTGTAACTTTGTTGGTTTGGAAAAAATTCAGATGCAATCCAAAGGTGCTGAGCATACAAACACTGATCTGTATCTATCGATGAAGGCTATAGCGTTGCAGGCACATGAGCAAGCTTTGCAGCCAAAACAAATAAATGCTCCCCGAATGAAAGCTTTCCTTGTGCGCCAGCTCACTTACGGCACTCTTGTGTGGTTCTGTCTGAGGAGGCTTATCACAACACAAACCGCAGAGGACTGGACTTACTGGGGAGGCAAGAAGTCCTATGCACCTCCATCAGTGATGCTGGCATGAGACCAGCTGCGCCAGCGCCTGTACTTGTGCAGGACAAGGGATGTCTTGAGTTGCTTGCGGGAGCCACAGGCAGGGTGTTTCCTGCATGACCGGCAGCCCTGCCCGCTGTGGCATTGCCTCCTTGCTCTGCCATGGCACAACATGACCGCCTCCCTCCACCCTGCTTTTCTGCAGATAGCATGGGGGGACCATGGCAGAGCAAGATCCCTTGGGCCTGGGGTGGGGGCATTAGCATTACCTTACTTTGCAGCTCTTGGCCACCCTCCCTGACCATTTCTCTCTCACCTTCCGGACACTGATTCTGACTGGGGCTCCTTAACCCTTGCTCCGAGGATAAATTATCCACAACTAAGTACATGCAGTGTTAAAAGAACTGAGAAGCTATTGAGCGCTCTGGATATATGGACAAATGAATTCAGTAGGAAAAGCAGTGCTTGAAGTTAATATGATTTACATTATTCATATGAATAGTCTTATGTTAATTTAATTTCTCTTTAAACAGGCATGGTTATTTCCCTAGGACTTTCCTATATATGTGGTAAGAAAAGAAACAGGTGATTTTGTAGACTTAATTTAATAGTCCTTGTCTGGATTAGTTCTGTGCAAAGCCTTCACAATTACATTCAAAAATACCAGAAGAGTTAGTGTTTTGCTCTTGTGGCAATTTTTGATGAGTCGATATTTCAACAAGAACAAGCCAATTCCCTACATTTTGTACATTAAACACTGAAGGGAAATAGATGTCTCCAGTTTTCCCTAGATCCACCATACAAAGAGCTTCTCCTATGATGACAGTGAAAGAACAAGCACTTTTCTGCTCATGCTTTCACCATGAGGTCCCATGGGCAACACTCTCACAGGCAAAAATACTTTGAAGAGCATCCACCTTCCCATGGACTCCCTCTTGCATGCGGAGCTCAGCCTCCTCCTCCCGCCGTTCCTTGGAGAGGCCAAGATAGAAGAGCATCTCTGAGATAGTCTTCCCCCTCCATAACCACCTGTCCCCTGGATGCTAGAGAGGCTTTTGAAAGAGCTCTGGTTTCCACAGGTTTAACATGGTTTAAATAGGACCATGGTTTTCAACATTTTTTTGACTTGTGATCCCTGGGTAATGTGACCAGTGGAGATATAAACCCCTATGTGGCCAACAGACATTTACTTAGAAACAGGCTTGTATTTCTCAATGGCTTTCCCTGAATCGTAAAAGTCATGTAGGGATGAGAGCAGTGAAAAGTTACTGGAGGTGTTTGTTGCTGCAGTAATGGTAAACAGCATGAGGTGGTGCTGTTCCACGTTATCTTTCCCATTTATTTGTTTGGGGTCTAACTCTGCTAGCATGTGTTCAGACATGCTGTGCTGTTACATTCCAGTTTTTTTTTTTTTATGAAGGCTTTTGTTCCAGAAAAGACAGTGGGGCTTGTTGCAGGAGTTTTGCTAGTTGCAGAATTTGCTTGCTTTGGTGGCCCATCAGAGACAGCTTTTGAGGGAAGGTGGCTCCCAGGGAACCACTGCAGACATGAGCCAAGGTACCAGAAGGAAGGCATTGCCTGCACACCCTCTGAGCACCAGTCTTCCAGGTGGGATGTTTTCATGCACATAGAGAAACTCCACGTTATTTCTGAGGAGATCACCATCAAATCCTCTGAGGGTTGCATAACATAGGAGTGAGGCTGGCATGAGAACTGAAGCCAAGTGCCAGGGAAAAGGGTGGTGATGCTTGGAGGGAGATCATTTGGGAACCAATGAGCACCTCAATAAACAGAAAAAGAAAGTCTGCCTTTACAGAGCCTTTGCCTTGGGTCTGCTGCTGGTCTGCACCACAGTGCTGAGCTTCCACACCTCCAACTGACTCCTATCCAGGAGCTTCAGTCTGCTGGAAAAGAAGAGCTCCCTAATGCCCAGGATAGCAGTTCAAAGCTGATTGCCTGCCATCCAAATGTAAAACAGCCGCTAAGTTTCAGATCCTGAGTTTTCTATTACCCTCTGGCCATTTTATTCCACTCATTAAAGCAAATGGGTTGTGTCACTGACCTCAGTTAAACCCACAGTGAGGTCTGACCTGAGTTTATTTACACATTAAGTGGAAGTGGTGGCATTCCTTCATAACATTTCAACTGCATCTTTCATTCCAGGAATAAGCATAGCCGCAACATCCACAACATCTCATAAATCGGTCTCCTTGCCAACAACGTTTCCACCGTATTGCCTTAGACAAATTGGGCAACTGCATGGACAGGAGTTATATATACAAATGCTAAAGGCAGGAGGCTGGGATGTACCCTCCGGCATCCTAAATACATGCTGGGACTATGAAGGGAAAGCGGGCAGGCTTGTATGCCCTCCCTGACTGGCACTTCCAACCGTTGTCACTGTTGGAGACGATGCCGGGATAGGTGAATGGCTGGTCTGACCCTGTTGGTGTTTGCCTATGCTCTTATTTCTTTCCTGCTGGGATGTTCAAGGTGTGGCTAACAGATGTGATGCAGCCCTGTGCAGAGGTACCCAAGATAGCTACAGACTTGTCACTCCTGTACCGAGGCAGTATGTGCTCTGTTACTCGCATTATTGGCACAAGTGGAATATCATGCGATCACACAACTTCTGGACCCAGGCTGGCTTGCACAGAAAGCAAAGATGAAAGCAGCCCTTCTACTCAGCCCTGCACAGCACTTCAGTGGCTTAGCTGCAGCTCCATCCAGACAGAGCACCTCCTGCCAAGGCTGCCCAGACCTCTGGGCAACCACCTGTAGATCAGCATGGTCCACAAAAGCAGTGCAGAAGTGAGGCCTCCAGCTGTGCACACTGGGTAGTGTGTCAGGTGCTCCTGAAGGCCCATGGCTGTAGAATAAACAGGTTTTTTTTTTCTGGAGGGACTGTGTAAGCAATAAACCTGTCATGTGGCCAGATGCCTAAGAGAGTCTTCCTATGCTCAAAACCAGGATAAAGCCTCAGAAGTTGGAAATTGCTGCTCCAGGAAAATACAAGAAGTTTTTCACTGATGGTCCTGTGCCTAACATCACCCTGCCCTGACATATGTTCTTCCTAAGACATTATTTCTTGAATTCCTCAGGGTCAGTTCTCAGACAAATTTTTCTGTGCTGTGACTCCATCTTCAGCAGCCCATGACTTATCTCTCCAACTAATCTGCTGTCCCACTTCCAGTAGTGCTTGCAAAAACCATAAAAGATCTAGTCATCCAAGGAAGACTTGGCTGCAGATAATCAAGCCCATCCTGTTTAGCAGCAAGCTGGCACTGAGAAATGCGAGCGCTTTCGTGGTCCTCCTCCCCAGTGGGATCTGCTCCTCCCTGGGGATTTTGACCCTTGGCTGAAGAACTGCTTCCTCTTGCTATTCAGTTGTGCAAGCAGGCAAAAGAAGCCCCTGCCCACCTACCTAGAAGTTTCCCTCTGTGAACCCAGATTAAAGAAAACCCTCACTTTCCAATCCTTTCTGACATAACCCAATACAGAGTGTGACCAAAGTTGGCAGGTTTCCCACTCCTGCAATTCAGTGATCATTCAAGAATTAATTAGGCAATAAAGTAGAGGAGATTCAGCTCATTTGATCTAACAGTTTGCCAGGGAATGGTGGCTATGGCTCCATCTGATATACATACCTTGTAACTCAAGTACTGATTCCATATAGTCTCCAAAAATACATTAAAACCAGCTGTGAAATACAGTGCTGCCATAAACTAAATTAAAGAGAAAACTCTTTTGAAACCTTAGCCTAGAAAAGCATTAAGAGATCATCAGGTCTGCTTTAAATAAGACTATTTATGTGAACTGTCAGAAGCATAAGCTGTATATAATCAGAAGTCAAGAAGCTAGGACAATATCAGAGGGATCTTTGAGCTGCCCGTGTCTTGATGGGAACAGATGCAGAGATGCCCACTGTCCAACTAGAGAATTAGCTCACCAGTAAAATTGTTAGGAGAGCAATTTTAAAAGAAGTTGGGTCAACTTGCTGGAGCAATTCCCTGATCCCACTGTAATAATTCCTTGCAAGCACAATACTCTTGCAACCAAGGGTGTTCAGAGATGTCTTTTCCAGTATAATAAGGCAGTCTCTTAATAGTGAAAATTGTTGTTGTTCTATTAACCACAGCAGCTAAAAGGCTCTTTGTCTTTTCAACACCATCCAGTTCCTACCATTGGAATCAACTTTGCACTTACCAATGCAGAGATTTCCACTGACTTCAGCAGCACGGTCAGGCTTACAAGTAAGTTTAGGCTGCCTGTCTCTGAGGAGCCTACTCCCTGCAGCAGAGATATGCACCACATTTGGGGAGCTAAGATATACGGGCCAGGATGCCACTTTCTTTTGGTCCCCCAAACAGCTTCTCACAGATGCAGGCATTTCTACCTCCTGCTGCATCCCAAACCCTGGGGTAGCTGGGAGCTGCTACTTCTCACCTATTTGCTTCCATTTGACATTTCTGCCGGGTAGCACTTTCCAAAGGTGGGTTTTATCACATCCTACCTCTGGGAGGCAGGACTCTGGAGAGGACAGCCAGCCATCTTTCAACCCCCGAGCTAATAGTTTTGCAAATAATACTTTTGTAGTATTATTTGCAAATAATACTTCTGTAAATCAATACCCTTAAAAATTTCTCTGGAAAGTGACAAGAGCTGGGTAGGCTGGAGACCAGTAAATAGAGATGTTGATCAATGTTACACATCCCACCGCTACAGCAATTAACTTCAGATATGCAGTTCTTAACTTCTGCCTTGGTGACAATGGCATGGCATGTTTTATGATGTTTGGAAGGACTTCATGGTCTCAAGAACACCTTGTGCACCCACAGAAGAAGAGACTCCCCTTTAAGATGTATGAAGCTATGTCGAGTATAAATGATGGATAACATCTTAGGGCTGAGACGAATCAACAACGTTCATTTATTATCCAGTTTATATTTCCACGTTGTTCAGCTTCTTTGTGAGACTACAGGGAAATGTTAACAAATTAATTGCATCCACTGGTAAAAGGGATCATAAGAACTGTTCTCAATCATCGACTTTATACAGATATTGTGTGTAGGTTTTGTTGTTTACTACCAGCTATTGTCTGTATTACCCTAGCACCTATAAGCCTCAGAAATAGAGCAGGCTCCATTGCAGGGATGCTATGAACACAGAAAAAAAGACAGTCAGTCTCAAAACCCTCTCTGAGGTGTAAATCCCGGAAGACGTCTTAAAATAAAAATCAACATAACTCAGCTGTTCTCACCTTTTTAAAACTTTCACCTTCTCTTTCTAGGTGAAACTACGACTCAAGCTTTTTGTTACTCATCTACTGTCCTTTCTAGTTTTATCTACAAGCCCCTAGATAAAAGTTAAGCCTAAAACTGAATATGTGTCTTTTTATTTCAACTCAAATTGTGTCATTGGCGTGATGGTGTTACCTTGATAACATTGCAACATGGACTACATCGGATATATTGGAATCTGTGTCCTTCTAACTATCCTACAACTAGATAAGCTTCAAGGGCAGGAATTTTTCCGGAGGATCTTGAATGCAGACAGCAGATATACAGATAATATCCCAGTGAGGGATAAAGCAAACCAAATGTGGTGTTCTGGACTGTGAGGCAGCTCTGTCAAGTTGGAACACACAATGTAATCAGTATATTAAAAAAAAGTGAATGAAGCAGATTGTTTAGTCAAGAGACAACCTTACTGTAAAGGCCCTACTCGTTCTTTAGCGAGGTAGTGTGAGCATTCAGGCTTTGAGTACAGTACCCCTCCGTGGGTGCACAGGTCGCTGCTGTTAATGGGATTGGGTCAGTGCTTCATGTCTAGAGTGGTTTTCAACCTTGTAATGCACAGACCCGTGGAAGTCTGTTGGCTGCTTCCAGATGGAAGAGAAATTTCAATAGGCTCCCATCAGGTCTCCAGTGGTCCTCAAATCCACCCGAAAATGCTTCAGGAGTCCCATTTCTCCCCTTCCTCCCCTAGGCAAAACAAAGCTAAGCCTTCCTGCCAGAAGAAATATCAATAGGCTCCCACCAGCTCTGCCGTGTTCCTCAAATCCATTGGCAATTGTTTCAGGAGTCCTGTTTGTCCCCTTCTTCCCCTAGGCAAAACAAAGCTAAGCCTTTCTGCCAGAAGTGCACTCATCTACAAGAAGGGCCAGAAGGAGGATCTGGGGAACTACAGGCCTGTCACTCTGACCTCGGTGCTGGGGAAGGTTATGGAGCAGATCATCTTGAGTGCCACCACATGGCACGTACGGGATAACCAGGTGATCAGGCCCAGTCATCACAGGTTTAAGAAAGACAGGTCCTGCTTGACTAACCTGATCTCATTCTGTGACAACTTGACCCACTTAGTGGATGAGGGAAAGGCTGTGGATATTGTCTACCTAGACTTTAGTAAAGCCTTTGACACCATTTCCCACAGCATTCTCCTGGAGAAACTGGCTGCTCATGGCTTGGATGTGTGTACTCTTCACTGAGTTAAAAACTGGCTGGATGGCTGGGCCCAAAGAATTGTGGTGAATGAAGTTAAATCCAGCTGGCGGCTGCTCACAAGTGATGTTCCCCAGGGCTCAGTATTGGGACCAGCTCTGTTTAATATCTTTATCAACGATCTGGACGAGGGGATCGAGTGCACCCTCAGTAAGTTTGCAGATGACACCAAGTTGGGCGGGAGTGTTGGTCTGCTTGAGAGTAGGAAGGCTCTGCAGAGGGATCTGGATAGGCTGGATCGATGCACTGAGGCCAACTGTATGAGACTCAACAAGGCCAAGTGCCAGGTCCTGCACTTGGGTCACAACAACCCCATGCAATGCTACAGGCTTGGGGAAGAGTGTCTGAAAGTGGCCCGGCAGAAAAGGACCTGGGGGTGTTGGTCGACAGCTGGCTGAACATGAGCCGGCAGTGTGCCCAGGTGGCCAAGAAGGCCAACAGCATCCTGGCTTGTATCAGAAATAGTGTGGCCAGCAGGAGTAGGGAAGTGATCGTGCCCCTGTACTCGGCACTGGTGAGGCCGCACCTCAAGTACTGTGTTCAGTTTTGGGCCCCTCAGTACAAGAAGGACATTGAGGTGCTGAAGCGTGTCCAGAGAAGGGCAACGAGGCTGGTGAAGGGACTAGAAAACAAGTCTTATGAGGAGCGACTGAGGGAACTGGGGCTGTTTAGCTTGGAGAAGAGGAGGCTGAGGGGAGACCTTATCGCTCTCTACAACTACCTGAAAGGAGGTTGTAGCGAGGTGGGTGTCGGTCTCTTCTCCCAAGTAACTAGTGATAGGACCAGAGGAAACGGCCTCAAGCTGTGCCAGGGGAGGTTTAGATTGGATATTAGGAAAAATTTTTTCACCGAAAGGGTTGTCAAGCATTGGAACAGGCTGCCCAGGGAAGTGGTTGAGTCGCCATCCCTGGAGGTATTTAAAAGACGTGTAGGTGTGGCACTTAGCGACATGGTTTAGTGGTGGAGTTGGCAGTGTTAGGTTAACGGTTGGACTCAATGACCTTAAAGGTCTTTTCCAACCTAAATGATTCTATGATTCTACAAGTATGATTTCAGCTTCTGAAGGTGGCTTGGGGCTTCACTGAAGTCAGTACAAGAAGGCCCTATAATTAACCAGGCAGACTGCTAACCTCCTTGAGGACAGGTCCACATCTTCTAATTCCACTCTCCCTGTTAGAGCATATCAGGAGGCTCAGCAAACCACCTGCCTTGAGTTTTCTGCATTTGCTGGCAAAGGTCCATGATTTCTTTTGCTCATTATTGTTTATAGCAGAAAATGGAACATGAGGCAGCAACGTTGCCCTTTACAAGGGAAAAACTGAGAATCCAAAGTGATCTCATGACTCCAAACAGAATCAGACGATAAGCCTGGGAAGCTTACCCAGCTATAATGGTACCTTGTACCAATCAACAGCTCAGGATTAGTAGGATTAAAGTAAATCTTATTTCTGGCCATCCATGTCTGAATTTCAATTTGGCATCTGGTCAACAAAGCAACTGCATTTTGCAAGGTAGTGTGACAAATTTCTTTTTCCATAAACATTATAGAAAAAAAAAAGATGTTCTCGAAAAGTCTGTGAAGTACTCTGTATTATCTGTGGAGATGATGCTAAAATTGGAGCAGAACGAAATGTTCAACTTTCATTTTATAACAGAGTGCAACAGAAGCACATCATGAAGTCATACATTTACATCTGTTCAGGTGAGGTAGAAGGAGCGTTTTCTGTTGACTTTGTCATACACAACTTCTCCTTACACCACAACCAAGTCCTCCAGATGAAATACTTTGTATTACGAATAATGTTCCCTTTTGTACCAGGAGTATTTAACCACAGGTGAACATTGGCTGACACACTTCAATTCTTAGTCAGATGCAATGGAGAAAGGAGGTTCAAGGACATGAAAGGACATGGGTATGCACAGAAGTGAAAGAACTGGTATTATGCAGTTGCAAAGATGCTGAGATTGCAAGCATTAAGCAAAGCATGACGCTTAGAGCTACATGAACATACTCAGCTTTCGAATGATCTTCGCAAGCAGTTCTCCTCTTAAACAGAGACTCCATTTCTGAAAATGACAGTTTTAAGTCTGATTCTTTATAGCGTTAATTTCTCAGAGTGATGACATTTCTTAAAGATCTCTCAATGTTTTCCTGAAATCCTGACCTCTCTTGTGCTTGTGGCTAATAAAGAGTCTCCTCTTCAGGTACCAGATGGAGACATGCCCCATGTGCGGACATGTCCGAACCGGCATGGTGCAGAAGGCAGAGCTCAGTCCCAGCTCAAGAACAAATGAACTGCATTTCTCCTGCTCTCCAGATTTCTCCTCTATACTGTGGAGTTGCTGACTTTGACAAATACTAATGGCTAAAAAATACACAAAACCTTTGTAGTAGGTAGGAAATACCATGTCTGCATTTCGGATGCCTCCAACTCCACCCACCTTCAGTAGGACTATCTGCAGCACCGACTATGTACTCCCTGAAACCAACAGACCTTTTAACCTATTCCCAGTGAAGTGCTACTCGGGACTATTAACAGTGGCAGGGGCTGCCCCTTGAACTGTAAAAAGCTGAAGTTCATAATCCCTTCAGGCAGGGATTAACATCTTCATGTTTGGAATTACTACTCAAATACCTCCTCCCTTCTTCCCTCCTGACGCCGGGTGGAGGGGAGAGCTGCCTGCTCCACATTTTACAGGTTGAAAGTTTCTGAGCTGGATGTTAGCCATTAAAAATGGCAGAACTCCGGTGGCGTCACTCCGATTTATGGGAGCAAAAGATCTGACCCAGTGCGTATGGTTATTTTATTCTATTAAAACCATGCCTTTAAGAGTAGATGTCTGTACATAAGGGCTGCCTGCAACTCTATCTGTCCCCTGTGGTCCGAGGCCTGCTGCTGCTGCTGCTGCTGTCCTCTGGAAGCAAAGAGTAATAACAGCTTTTTAATCTGAATACAACCAGGTATAAAGATCATGCTGTCGAGAAACAGCATATCACGTAACAGCGGTGCTGCTCTAAAGGGGTATTTTCGGTTTTATGGGAGTTTTCAGTCCAAAATGGAAGCATTAGAACAGGTTCGGTAAGAAATCTAATACCAACAGTGAATAGTAGTAAATATCTTTTAAGGGGTGAGATTCAGGGCTTAAGTGACACTTGTGAAGATACAGGCCTACATCAATGTTACCAAAGCAGAGTCAAGGGCCAGTCAGTCAGCTGGTACAAAAGCAGCCTAGCTATATAGAAAGGCAAGCGTACCAATTTCATTTATGGCTCATCATTATTAAACAACTCATCCATTAAGCCACCAGGGACATAGCACTTTCCCTCCAGTGCTTGTGGCTGGCTACCAGCTCCTAATATCAAGGGTTTAATAAGGGGACCTCGGACAATCGTCTGGGATGAAGGGCCTGATGCCACTGAAGTCATCGGAGCTGCGCCACATGACACTGACACAGGGATGTAGCCCCATGCAACCTTCAGTTCACGCCAACCCAAACATGGGCGCTCGCTTCTCACTTCACAGCTGCGTTAGGCTCTTGCTCTTGCTGGGAAAAGCTTAACCCCAAGAAGGCTGGAGAACAAGGGGGCAGGTGTGTGTTGAAATGCACAGCCCATTTCCTAAACCCTTCCCTCCTTCCCCTGGGACATTACTCCTTTGGTGGACCCCACTGCGGGAGGCTCTGGGACTTGTAGAGACCTCTCCATACTGCACACAGAGGTCCTCTGCTTTTCCATTTCTACTAAAAGTAAAGGCAAGTTTGGTTTAAAGGGCTTTGCAACCGTGAAATTTGATAACCAGGACCTGAAGGTTTCTAAATGCCGTTCTGGTGGGAAGGAGGGCTGCTAGTTTTTCTTGGTGACTCCTTATTCTGTGACCACAGCATTCCCGCCAAGCCTTATCTGAGGTCAAACACTTCTCCCCACCCTCCTGTCTTTTTGTTTCACTTCTTTGTTATGCATATACAGTGTTAATTACCTGATAATTTACTTCCTATAGTCCACACACTTTGCCTTTACACAGGATTCACTTTGACAGTTGCTGTGAACAGCTCTGATCAAATTCCAATACATTCGCCTGAGTTGTATGGATTATTCTCCGCATTTTTTGGATGTGTTTGAACTTCCGTAGAAGAAAAATTGGAGGTTATTCTTCAACAGTGACCCCCACCGGAAAGTAAGCCTTAACCTTTGTTGTCCTGATCTAAGGTATTAAATTAATTATGGAGAGCAAGATAAATAGCTCTCAAGAACAATTTGTGCTTTAGTAACTCATTCCATGTAACCTAAGACCTTATACTTGATAGTGATGTTGCAGTGAATTTTTAATGTGTTCTGCACATGGATTTTTCTGAATTGCCACTTCAGTTTGATTTTACTTTACAATGCTCAGTGTTGTATGCTTGTCAAGGCAGACTCACAGGACTGGAATTCTGCATCTAGTTTTGAAGCGGAAACAATATTGTTGAGACATTTTGCCTGCGGTAAGATTTTAAGTATTGCAACAAAGGTTAAAATAGTAACAAACATAGATAAAGTTGTAGGAACAAGGTTGAAAAATGCACTTCTTTCCTCATGCTTCTCCTTCCTCTTGATTGATTATCATAGCTTTTTTTGAATAAGAGATTAGATACAATTCCAAAAGTAGTATAGTCCTAAATATTCTGGGTCCCGCATCTCTCATTTGAACAGTTGTCCTGACACATCCTCCAGTCAACAGCCTCACTGCAATATCATCGCCCCTGCACGGAAGGCAGCCCAGTGTGGGTTGCATGGGCTATGCTGTAAAGAACCAGTGGGAGTGCTCTTGGTTCTTATGCAGGTACTCAGAAGATTTTTATTTGCCTGTACAGCCTTGGCTGCTGTCAAATAGGTGCAAAAGAGTAAACATTCCTAACTAAGCCAAAAGTTTTTATTAAAGTAGCAATAAGCCCACAGCATTTGGAAACTAAAATTGATAACAGACACTATCGCAGCCATGGAGAAACCCTTAGCCACTACTTCAAGTACAATGGTCTGGGATAAGGGTGTTGACATCGTTCTTACAGGTAGAGTATCCAATTGAACTGCCATTCCAGTTGACGAACAGGGAGGTGTTTTCTTGTTGAACATAATGGGTGATGAATAGATGCTAATAGAAATAGAAACTAAAAGAAAGTTTCCATGCAGCAAAAATCATACATGATGATTCAGTACCACCTCCTGTAAACTGGTTATCCTACTCACTGTTCCTACCTACTTAGATTGGGTAAAGTCAGCAAGGTACTTTATAATCACTGTGGCTTTTATAATTCACCATGGCCACTCTCCTTTTCTGATGTTTTCCCCCGTATATCTCATGCTCCCTCAAAATCTTCCAGGGATCTTGTTTCTCTGCCTTCCAGATGAGAAGACCAAGAGACTCCAGGAAGTTCACTGGAAACCCTGACATTGCTAATCTAATACAGAAGGTGTTGAGATATATTGTGAGCATATCCTGCTCCAAAAGGATGTCCAAGCTAGGCAGACAGTGCCGCTATAAACCAGAGGCAGACACAGGCGTTTTTAGAGCATGATTCTGGTCTTAGCAAGATGAACAATTCACTAACCCACAACATTAAGTAAAGAGCAAGTGCAGGGGTTCTAGATACCTTTCTTATGTTTATAACCACAGTTAAGAGGCTCATGTTTTAGGGTCAGAGTACCCCCCAACCTCTGCTTTTTCTGCAGCCTCTCTCCCCACTCCTTACCCCACCTGCCCTCAAGGGACTCTGCCCACAGGGAAGAGTCTCTGTCAGCGGGTGATCCTGCTGTACACCCAACATCGTTTTATTGTCACCGGCAGGGAAATAAATCTATGCAAAGGAAATGAGAATGATAGTAAGTTATACAGCTCTGCTCAGACGCCCTGCACTCAAGACGTAGCCTTTTTATTTCCAAAACCATTTATTTCATGTACTAACTTCTGGGTTATTTTTCTTCGAGCAATAAATATTCCGTAACACCCAAGTTGTTTTAAACCTCTATTCTAACAAAAAAATTAAATCTCCTGAGCCCTCTTGTTCTCTGAACAGATTAAGTTCTGAACGGATTAAAATTTTCAGCAGGCATTTTGACACATCTGCGTAAATGTCAATAAAATTAGAGCAATAAGGGCCAATAAGAGAAACTTCTGAAAATCAAGACACTTGTGTGATGGTGTAAATGCGGACCTAGGTGGGGTTTGTGCCTGGTTTGGTTTGGTTTTTTTTTTTGACACATAGTTGTATAATGTTGGTGATGCCTGTTTAATAATGCTGCATTAATCCCATTTGGTGTCATCAGCCATAGTCCACCTCCTGTCCCAGCTCTCCCAGCTAGTTCAGAGAGCTCTAATTAAAAACATGTATCGGAAAATACCTAGTTATTCTATGTGCTGAATTAAAACAGACAAGCCACCCTGGCCAAAATATTGATCTTGTCTCTTCACCTCTCTGTTCATTGCAGATGGACCTGAGATCTGAGACAAACAAATACTCATTTTTTAACCAGTTTAACTCTTCGATGTGATACCTTGTGGCTCTTTTGCAGCAGATATGCATGTGGCTCTAATAACAGTTGTAACTATGTCAGGTTTTCTGACATTAGGCCTCAGCACTGTATATTCGATGCCATGTACGGGGACAAAGTACACTTCAGAGAATGAACTTGTAAGTAATAACAGAAGCTGTCTCTTACAAGCAAATGCGAGTGCCTGTATAGCATATTCAAGATCTCAAGAACACTTCAAAATACTTTCTTCAGGACAGGTGCAAAGTACTCAGTAAAGTGGCAAGCTTTACTGCATCCCTATAACATTTGTGTCTCCTAATGTACACAGATGTGGGTCTCTGTCATTAATGATAGGCTTAACGAACTGAGCTCCCGTGGTCTCTCTTCTACAAGTCAAGAACTTCAGTTGTGCCATGGTTTGAATTTCAGACACCTAAGTGCCTCTGCATTGAATTTATAAGGAACATTGTTCATATATATGAAAATGAATAGCAACAGAACAACCGTTTGGATTGCTAGAAAACAGGAATAAGTTTCCTTGCAAATTTTGCTGCTACTCCATCATCCCTTATTGATTCAGGTCCTCCGTTTCATTTCAGGTTGCCAACTACTAAGAGCATCTTAAGTCCATTTATTTGACTTCAAGCAATTGGTTGCCATGGAAGCAGTGCGACACAGCTTTGGGCATCTTTTGGGCCAAATTTTAGGCAAAAGTCTCAGTGGGAAAATTGTCGCTGTGAGACAGTCAGGTTTTAAATCAAAGCCAAAGGACCTCAGCTTAACAAAGGACTTGAGAGAGATGTGGCTGGCCTTGTCTCTTTTGATAACCAGGGAGTTGTAACTAGTGGAGGAGTTGGGATTAGCCATGGATAAAGCAGACAAAAACACACACACAAGGGACCTTGTAAAGAAGATCTTAAAAGAGACAATATGTCAAAGCATCTCCATACTGATGTAAACAGGAAAGTGGTGGGGAGCGATGTTTGTTTGCATGCTTATGGTGTTTTATTAGTGCAATTGTTAACCTGTATGTAGACATTGTTTCCACTATGCATTGCATTGGCTTTTCTGTTAGTTCCCCTGATATTACTGATAATAGCAGTATTAAAGGCATTATTTTTCCTCTTAAAAAAAAAAAAAAAAGACATTACCATAACAGACGTGCTTTCTCAGTAAAGGAGATATACAGCTTCATGTAGGTTAGAGTGTCCTGAAATGCTGCTACATTTTGGTACATGTACGAGGAATCAGGGAGTTCACTCAGGCTGGCTTGAACAGATGGAACCATAAGTCTAGTTGGGAAGTTTTTTGTGCATTACCAAAACTCTTTTAATACTCTCTTGTTTCTGCACCTGCAGGAAATACTGTGTCATCTGCCAAACCCCAAATTTCAAGGATTAGCTAATAACATTTTCTTTGAAAAAGAGAGCTGAATCTTAACCAGTATCGTGAGTCTTTGAAGTCTCTGTAATCTATTTTCCCTGGCTGCTTTTAATGAGCCTTTGAATGTTACTCTGCAATTTCTTTCTTTTTTTTTTTTTTTTTTTTTTTTTTAATTTGGTGGGGGAAGGGAATATGCACTCACTTTTCTCCAAAGAATTTAAAAAATTCATTATTGCAAATAACTTTCACAGTGCCAGAACACTAAGTTATGCAGCATCCTTTGAGTGCATCTATGGTAAATAAATCACAGCTTTGCTGGATTCTCCATCCCAGAGGTTAATGAGATATAGAAGAAAATTCCAATTAACTCATATCTGAGCTTGGGTCTCTTTTCTCTTCATGTAGGCCAGCTATCAGTGGAGTTTCTTCTGATTGTCCTTGCTATCCTATTCTCTGCACTACTCTATATTCTTTACGGGGTGACTACATGTATGCCCATGGCATGATTTCAACAGCGTTTAGAAAGTTAGCACAGTTAACCCTAAACCAGTTAGCTTTGGAATCTGTGACAGGTCGGGAATGGCAGCATAGAGCTCAGCTGTGAGTTTTGTGTTAGGCTTTTACAGTGGGTTTTACAGCTAAATTGTTGCATCCACGATACTAAACCAAAGTAGCAAGCTCACGGATCTCCATGCCATGCTTCAGCCCTTGCTATGAGTGCAGACACAGCCTGTCTCATCTAGCCTGTGTTGCCACTGACCTTCCCTTATTTTACATCGGCATAGGTAGCTCATTTGATTCCAGCGGATACATACCCGAGTCTCACCCACCAGCAACCAGACATGATTTTCCTGAAGCCGGGCAGCGGCTCCTCGCCCCAGCTCGCAGCCCACTGCCAGGGATACGCTTGCCGGCACGTGCTGCGGTTGTGCTGGCACAGCTGCATGCCTCACATCTCTGAAGCACGGAGGTCTCCATCCCCAACCCAGCCCAGCCGCCTCCGAGAGACATCCCAGCTGAGGCTGCCAGGGCAGAGGGGGAAGGAGCCGTTGATGGGGGTCTCAGCCTCCCGAATCAAGGCTGCAATCCTACGTCAGGGATGTGGACCTGACTCTGTGTTTGCGCTCTTGAGTGCTAAACTTTGCTCCCCACGCTGCTGTGCCTGGCAGCCCCAGCCTCCCTCCCCGTTTCTGTGCGACCACAACCACAGACTCGCTGTCGATGCCTCCAGACAAGAGAGAACAGGCCCCAGCCTGCGCAACTTCTTCATTAGTGCTGCTTGAAGCCATAATTAGATAATATGAGAGGGTTTTCCTCTTGCCAGCAGACAGAGTTAATGTACAAAATCTGAAGTAATAATTTTAAGCATATTGCAGCTCAACTGTAAACAGGATAGGGCTGGGTTTTTTTCTGTACACACAGAAGAGAGCCCATTAGGCAGAACACAGAAAGCGTAGATATAAAGGTGGGTAACTGTATAATAGCTCTGTTTATCCTTAAAATAAATGCAGAACTCTAATGACATTCCATTATTTAACACGTTTCTGTATCTCTCTAAAACCCCAAAGATACCTTTTGAGTTTCTCTACCATATTTTTTTGGTTTAAGAGCAGATGACTAATTATGCTTCTATAAACTTCACTTTCCTTTGAAACGGTAATCACTTACTTCATCAGACTTTTCCTATTATGGTGCATTTTCAGAGCACTTAAAGTATTACTTGTTAGTTAAACAAAACAGGAAGCCATTTTGCCTGGCCATGATGAGACCACAAGTGGTCTCAAACCAAAAATTATTTATATCAGATGAAGATTCTTAAAAGCTGGGCTGGTGGCTCTGCCTCCAGCACCGGCACTGCCACATGCAGGAACTCTTCAGCCTGCTCAAGGGTACAAGCCAGACTTCGCTGCTTTATGGTAAGAGTTAAAATATTAATGTTTAGGGTGCCTTTCCCTTCTGTTGGTGGAGGGTTGGAAGCACTGCCAAGCCACTGAGTGTAAAGCTATGCTTTTTGTCTCCGTTGTGGACAAAGATGTGGAAGAAGGAATTAGCCCACCTACTAAGTAATTATTTATCTTTTGTTATTTTGATTTCTTTCAAAATCAAAGAGTTACTCCTGGCAGGCAAACTTTTATTCATAATGGAAATCATACAGCTGGAAAGAGTACGTGCAGGGCAGCATGAGTTTTTGCATTTACTTGCCCCAATGGCCTTCAAACCTGATTTGCTCCCTTTTTTGCTATTTTGGACCCCTGGAGCATGGGCTTTCTGGTAAATTAAACTTCTGCCACACTGAGCTGGAATACGGCCTGCACACTGCAGGCCAGAGCTTGAAACACCCTAAGACGCTCTCCCTCACGAGTCTCAAAAGGTGAAACCAGCCTGATTCGCTCTTCCTCTGCTGGAATCCACATCAGCGAGCCCAACGGCAGGAGCTTGCTTAAAACCACTGGGGGATGGCTGGCTCATGCACTGCAAGGAAACCTGCAACGTGGACCTACCCTCCTCTCTCAGAAATGCAAAGCTAGCTTCCAAGGCTGAGTGAGATAAGGTCATGCCACAACACAGAAAGGTACAGGTGAGGTGAACACCCACCTGACCAAACTGAAGTTCCTCCTCTCTGGGAAAAGCAGTGGGAAGCGTGGAGGCACTGACCTGACCTGGCCTTTCCCAGAGAAGCTCCTTCTTCAGCTCCTCACCATAAGCGAAAGGGGGGGAAGTGACGTTTTACTGGCCTTGACTTGGTGACATGAACTGCAAGCTGGATTGACACCAGAATACAGAAACTTGAAATTACTTCCACATTTAGACTGTATGATAGAGAGTTAGGACACGTTCAGTGTGCAATCAGCACTTGCCAAATTATTTTGGGAAGTGTAAAAACGCGTGTTGTTAATATTGAACAAATGATCATCTGTGGATGATGGGGTTTTCACCTTCTGTTCCCAATAAATCTTCCTTTCTCTACAGTAGTGTTGCTCCCACTGTCCTGATACAGGCAAAATGTCAGCTGAGGTCAGCTGAGTCCTGAATCAAGACTGCAGACTTGGCTCGATGTGCACATACCGCCTGATGCCAGCAGGCGAAATTAAAGAGAACAGTGAAAATACCCACAACATGCAGGTTAAACCCCCACTGCTATCAAATCAAGTGCAATTAAGAAGTCAGAGCAACAAAGAGGGTGGATGGATCTCACACTGGAAGTAAAACATCTTCTTTCTCCCTTTTGTTTCCCTTGAGTGAATTATATTTCTTTGTAAAGAACACAGTTTATTTTTTTCTGTCTCTTCTTTTACTGTGGTTTCTTAAGATATAACCACCTTTGTTAACTTTTTGTCATCCTGAATGTTCCCACTTGGGACTACAGAGATCGAATTAACCGCTTCTCTGCATAGGCTGGAGACAGGCTTCATTGTGCTCCAGCTGAGGTCACCGGCAATTTTGCCCCAAAAGAGCTCTCCTATGTAAAGTAGAGCCTGATTTTAGTTTGAGAGCTTTGTCATATGAAGAAGTAGCCACCTGCCCGTTCCTAACACACAGCGGCACAGCCCACCTGGTAAAGCCTAGCTTCCCTGAAGTCCAGCTCGGAGCTGGAGGCCACTCCAGTGGCGCAGTCACTCTGCTGAGCTATATTCTGGTATGGAGTCCAGGAAAGGCATCCCAAATGTCTTCTGCATAACTCCCATCTTCTGAGACAACAAACTGAGAATCAGTATTGTCTAGGATAACAGCGTAGATACTTACACCCACCATATTAGAGCAATTGGAACCATTTAGTGGTTTTGGGAGATCCTGAAGTTTGGCAGCAATTCCCATTTTCCCATTTTGATTTGGTCTTGGATTTATTGCACATTCCTAACCATTATTATTTTTAAAGGCTTAAATGATAACAGTATTTAAACACCTTTCTTTTTTTCTTCCTTGACATCTCCCAGCGCTAGCAGTCAATGGGATGAACGAATGTGAAACTAATATTGATATCAAAGGAAATTACACCATTCGCTGTTCAGGGGGATGCTCCAATGAGGGTTTTTTCTGACTAGCAATGCCAGATAGTAGTGATGGAAAACATTCGGTAGGTGTGCGCTTACCGTGAACTTGCTAGAGAGATAAGGAAGTTTCCTTATTAAAACAGACGTTTCTTACTAATAAAATTCAATTAGCATGTCAGCCTTGACTTCAGGCACATTTTAAAGGAAGTGTCAATTTAATAATCACTCTTTAGTTTGAAATGTCATCCCTACTCTGATTACAAGTAAACTCTATAACAACTATAATTAAGAGAGTTTGGAGAAAGGGAGTTAGCTTGCAGTTTTTTAATTCTGTTTTGCCTGTACTGTATGATTTGCAGCACCATGTGGAGTCCAATTATTCCTTTTGCTACAGGTACATGCACTCCTGCAGGCCCTGCATTTTTCCCACTTAAACCAGTGTCTAAAACAGTGGGGTCATAGTTTAAGAGTGAAAAGGTTTTTGGTAATACAAATATTAACAACTACCAGAAAGATCTGTAGCGGGCTGGATCACTGTAAGCTGGTGACAGCACATGAGTGCCTGGGGAAATCCAGTTGGACAGGAGAGGGAGATTAACACAAAGAAATACTCACTGCTCTAATGCCCGTACGTGTCCTCACCAGGAGGTGCGAGGGAAACAGCTCTACTGAGAATCATAAAATTCTCCTTCTCAAAGAGCAGTGAGGAAAAAGGGTGCCCAGGACCGGAGGACAAAAGAAAATTCAGACTGCACAGCGTTAGTGGTGATGGCAAAGGGGCAGCAACAGTGTATTTGTGAGTATTGTGAGAGATTGCAGGGGCAGGGATGAACAGGGAATATTCATACCTGTACCTACCCATACCTATTCATGTAGCAGCTCCTAGAAGAGACTCGTGGCCTCTTGCGTGCTTTGTCAAGCTAAGCCGTTCAAACCCAGGGAGCCTCTTCAACAAAAGTACTTCCCAGCTAAAATTCTAATGTCCCATGTTTTGGACATGATCTTAACATGTTCCTGCTGAAACAAACTGGCAGGGCTGAGAGTCCAAAATGAGCAGGTCCAGACTCCCAGTGAACTGCCCTGGCTGTGCTACTTTCCTGCCTTATTGGCTTTTAGCTTTAATGTGGCCTTGGTGTGATTAGTGAACGTCACTGTCAGGTCTAAGTGCAGAATGGCAGCTGAACTTTGAAGGTAGTTTTCAAACAAGGATACTTTTTGCTAGCCTAAGTGGGTACAGGTTTGGTAATGTTCTGTCTGTGACATCTTTGCTGAGAATAAGTAAGCCGTACACTTAGGGGGGGCTAGCATTGGCGATGACAGATGCCACATTATGGTCGAAAGGCCACAACTTCATTAATACGATGCCTGAAGGCATCCTCCTGACAGCCGTGGAAAGAGGAGGAAATGACAATAGCCTACAGCACTCATCAGCCTCTCCTCCCTTTCTGGCACTGCAGAACAAGACATACTGCAGCAGGCCAGAGCAGCCCTGCCAAACCGGGTGAGATTGCCTAATCCCACCTCTCCGCTTCCTGCAGCTCGCTGCAGCAGGGAACCAGATTCCTTCTCATCTGCCAATGGTCCTGCCCTCTATCTATCTCCATCAGCACGAACAACCCCTAGCTGGTGTCGCTGTAAAATCACGCCTCAGCAAGGATATCAGCAGCAAATGTAAGCCAGGGGATGAATATAGCTGTGGTATGGGGGTGGGAAGCTGCACAGCAGCTACTGTGGGTTATGACCAGGTGCCTGCCTACCACAAGCAGCACCGGTGAGAGGTCAAGCAGGACCTTTCTTTTACCCCTTCTGCCCACTCTTCCACCCCCATACTGTATGTGTCTCTGAAGCAAACCATCATGCAGCCTTTCATTGCCATGGGTGAAAACCAATGCCTTCCACAGCAGCATCCCCACCTAAACTTACAGCAACCAACGCAGGGAATACAGCTCACACACATGCGAGAAAGCAGTACAGTCCAACAGGAGGCTTCTCCTGCCATAAATAAATACAGAAGGAACTGTTTCATGTACTCATCTCTGTTCATGACTGGTATTATTTCTGACGTGTCTCAACCTCCAAGGTCTGTAAGTGCTTCTTGAAATCTGTTGATGTGGAAGGTTGGTCCAGGCTGATGTGTTTACAAATTAATACCCCGGGGAATACTCTTGAGGTTTAACTTCAGTCCAGGGAAGCTATCCTCCCTGGGCTGCCCCTGCAGTCAGTGCGCAGGCACAGGCCCCTCCGAGGGGCACTTCAGAGCTGAGGCCCAACTTTAAGCGTTCAAAATCCCGCATGGAAGAATTTTTTCCTCTCCTTTGGCTACAGAGAGAGCCTCCAGACACCCATTCCCTGAGGCTGAGTTTAACCTTTGGGACTGCCCCCCACTTACTATGTCTGCTATTGAACAGATGCACCAAGAGCAATCCTGTGGGCAGCTGAGAAGCTGCTGAAGTTGGATTTGCACCACCCGATGTTACTGATGGAAAACATATAGTTTCACAATGAGAACAGTCAACCACTGGAATAATCTCCCCAGGGAAGTGGTCAACTCCGCTACGCTGGATACTTTTAAGACTCAGCTGGACAGGGTGCTGGGCCATCTCGTCTAGACTGTGCTCTTGCCTAGAAAGGTTGGACCAGATGATCCTTGAGGTCCCTTCCAACCTGGTGTTCTATGATTCTATGATTCTGTGATATAGTAGGTGCATGACTGGGGTGAGGAGTTGCTTGACCGCCCTGGCGCCTGCAACGATAGGAGCTGTGTTCTGACCAAAGGAAACTGAGACGTGATCTCCACCTGCCTGGTGGAAAGTGCCGGCGCCCCGTACCCGAGCGGTGTATGGAGTCTGTTCTGTCTGCGATGAAAAACTAAGAAAAATGGCAACATCTACACTTACAGAGGGAAGGACAGAAATGCAACGAGGCCTCCAAAATGAAGATTGCTGCCTGTGGTGGAGATGCAAGAAGACTTGACAGGACCTGCTTCCTTTAAACAAGTTCACTCGTGTGGCTTTGGCACTGTGTGCGTCTTGTGCTGCTCCACATGGAAGTCACACAATTGTCATGAGACTAGTAGTGTCCCTAAAGCGAGCTGTACCTTTCCAAGCCTGGGACAGAGAGAGACCATGGAGCCTACCGAAATGCAGAGTAGTAATAACAGACTGAGAAAAGTAAAGGAAGAGCAAGTGCTGGCTTCTGGTAGCTTTGCTGAGGATGAGTAGGGATATGCTGCAGGAACCAAGGCGTTGTTTTCAAGGGAAGGAAGGGAGCTGCACGGCCCCTGTCCTACCCAAGCTGGTCAGACACTACATGCAACCGGGAGGCTGTGGTAAGGCGCAGTCTAAAATCCTGCCTCTCGCAGCTTTTACCTGTTATGTATGGCCTCATCCAGCGGCTCACTGGGTGCCTGAGCTGCATTCCTCACAGGTAGCTCCTGCCCCTGCCTGGCGAGTGCTACAATGCTGCTTCCAACAGGTTTGACTCCTGTGGTCCTTTTCTTGTGATCCCACACCAGTCTGGACGCCTGCTGCTGTTTCTAGAGCATTAAAACCTAACCACTCCCTCCCCTTTTATGAATCTCAAGTGAAGTATTAAAATACCTCTCAGTGGCTTTTGAATAACGTGCCGTGACTCCCACAGGTGGGAAGAGCAGTACAGTCCGTGCTCCATTACCAGGGCTAAAAGTCACGCTGCTGTGGAAGAAACTCAGGAGTACAGAGTACAAATGCCCCAGTGATTTTAACAGCGGCTCCACTCTGGTCAAAGAAACATTTTTAGTACTGCTTGGGCACTGCCCCTGGGTCTGCGACAGCTCTCAGATCCCTGCCCGCTCCCACTGGGTTGCACCCGAACTTCAGGCCCCCCAGGAGGCATGGGGAGGTGGCGCTGAGACTGGGGCAGGCAGCGGCAGGCTCTGTGCCCTCCTCCCCCTCCGAGCACAGCGCCGGGGCTGCCCATTTCAAGCCCAGTTAGAAGCTTGAGCTAAAGGCCCGTGCTGACTGCGCGGTGGTGTGTTCCCCTTCCCAGAGGCACAGGGTGAAGGCACATGAACCGTCCATCCCAAAAGCCAGCAGCAGGGCCAGCAAAGTTTATCAGCTCAGACTCGGAGCTCTGCAAAAGGAACCGTACCCACCCTCCGGACCTAAGCTTGTCCCAGGAGCGGGTTGCTGTGCCCGCAGAGCCCGGGGTGCAGGAACCACCGGGCCGGCGGCGACGCTCTCTCCGGCGCAGGTATCTGCAACTCAGATTATTTGACCAGAGGTAATGGAAAGCTGCCTGTAAGTGGTCATGTAGTGACAGACTGTATCGCAACACACGTGTGCAAGGATGACAAGTTAAGGTCAAGTGGGCAAACTCAATCTAACATTTCTAAACTGTGGGATGCCTGCATTTGCAGCCGCTTGGCTCTCCTTTTACGGTAGCTCTTTCTGTGGTATCTGCTCTGCGTATTTACCACTAATAATTTCCAGTTTACATTCAGTTTACATTCTGCTCGTCAGGCATGTTCAGCTTTCAGGAGTGTATGGAAGCAAGCTCAGCTGTCTTGTGTCAGAAACAGTGCTCCTTGTCTGACCGGAACCCGGTTTTCCCCGACGCCTTCTAAGAAGCCGAGTGCCCAAGTGCATCCGCCTGACTTTGGAGGGTGCCGTATCCTCCACGGTGCCCCGAGAGGTGACACCAGCCTCCTGCAGCGGTCAGGCCTTGCTGACTTGGCTTCCCTTTTGCCCCTCTCGGCATCTTTTCCTTCTTCGCACCTGAGCAGTGCTCCCGCCGGAGGGGAGACGGGCTGGGGCGGCTCAGAGGAAAAGCGTCGCCCCGGCCGGGCCGCGGTCTTCCCGGAGCAGCGGCCCCCGCCTGACAGGGGCGCCCGGTGCCTCCCCGCAGC